>JAECUM010007163.1:0-86659 GCA_016617855.1 Megalonaias nervosa | reverse complement strand
TGTGTGTGTGTGTGTGTGTGTGTGTGTGTGTTGTAAAGACGGGAAGAAAACATAATGCACCTCCATAGATGACACACATCAGTGACGTCGATAAATATGGTACGCTAAGAACTAAAGCGCAATCGTGCTTCCAGTTGGCACCCTAGTTGTCTTTGTTCACTTCAAACGCAGATGCTAGATAACGTTTTATGGATATGCACTTAATTCTTCCGTTAGTTTGTTCTTTACTTCTGTATTTTTTTTTTTTTTTGTTAATAATTTGGATAGAATTCTTACTGCCATGATAGGAACACCATTTATTTTACGAAGGTGACTAATTGTATATGAATCTTTGTGCGTAGTCTTCATGGTCCAAAAAGGAATGGTTTGGGTCGAAACAAAGGAAAACGTCTTTTTTCCTTGTAATATTTACCAACTGATATTTACATCTTAAAATGTCAATATTTTTTTACAGTGAGAAGACACAACCATCCATTCATACACAGAAATGCAAGATACTAACCAGTAAATGTAGATTGTATGTGTCTAGTTACGTATGCATAAACACGAGCACTTACGCATATGAGTGTGTGTGTGTGTGTGTGTGTGTGTGTGTGTGTGTGTGAGAGAGAGAGAGAGAGAGAGAGAGAAGGCCTTGCTATACCAACCGTCGTCTGATACAGTAGCATTTTCACACATTGTGTATATCAAAATGTTAAAGTGTAAGCTAAAATGTCAGTTTATAAAATTAAACCGATTTTAAATAATATTTATCGTGGAGTGAAAAATATTAAGATACAAAAAATATTTTGCTTGAAATAAATAAGTAATGACTTGCACTGTATTTCTTGAATCTTAGGAGGAAAAATATGAAAAATATAATAGATGATTAGCCTAGAATGGCTAAGTCAAATGCAACAATGTATCAAAGCGAATTATTTGTAAGTTGAATTCAAACTACCTTTAAACAAAGACGTCGTTTTTGTTTTGCTGTTCTTCTGCCTATGGGCTAGGGAATTTTGTAACATTGCAATCGTCTCCAGGCGTGTGCAATAAACACGATATCTTAACATTTGGGACATACAGCAAATGTTACTGCAGTCATTCGACGATAACTATAACAATGCTTTTTAAAAACTGATGAATGAAATGAATTGACCATGAACATTGCTTACATAAACATTATAGTTGTCTCCATAAACTCACAAAATGGGATACCTCTCTGTTTGAACCATCCATAGGCTGTGGAATTGTTTTTACTGTGTTCATTGATAATATTTTATTATGTATCCTTTGCTCACAGTAGCTATTAATGTGGCTTGATCTAATCGACCTGACCTACTGTCAGTAAACTTTAGCCACTACTCGCTTTTAGTAAATAAATGTGTTGAAATTATTGTTATCTGTATTATTGTGAAACAATGTTGAGGTGATACTACTTTCTGTACACTTTACTCACAGTAGATGGTAAAAATAGTCAACGAGTCAATGAAGGTCAATATGGTTTTGTAAACATCCTTATCGATTTTTCTCAGCTCAGAAACGTGGCTTTCATCTATGGCAAAATGGCGCTTTGTTAAATGATTATAGCTAAAGTCTTTCCGTTACAAACTTGTCAACCTTGAATCATTGGACGTTTGTATGTTTGTGTATGTCTATGTTTACAACTAAAACTTATAACCCTTGCACTTCTCTTCTGTGTCAATGTATAGTATATTTGTGTGAATGCACAGTAGCGCGTCCATAAACACTCCTTTTCGTGCCAATTTGTATGTGATTGTATAGTATGTTAGGGAGGGATAGTAGTGTGTCTATAAACAGCCATACCCTTATGTGATAGTATGTTGGTATGTGTGTATTATAGAATGAGCATTAACACTCATTACTCTTATGTCCCGCAATATTTCCTTTAGAAGCCATTCTGATTACAACACAAAAACTTTCTCATTCACATCTTTTACCGCAGACAATAAATATCAGCAACACCAACATTAAATTCACACAGTCAGTACGCAACCTCGGTGTTACTCTTGACAGTACTCTCTCATTGCACCAACATGTCATGAACATATGCAAGGCTGCATATCTTCAGCTGAGACGCATCAGCTCCATTCGCAAGTATCTTTCAGTTGATGCCACTAAAACACTTGTGTGTTCCTTAGTACTTTCAAGACTGGACTATTGTAACTCAATTCTGTCTGGTTCGTCTCAATATCTACTCCAGAAACTTCAAAAAGTTCAAAACACAGCTTCTTGGATCATCCTTAGAGTACCACGATCAGAGCACGCCTCTCCCCTGCTCTGTACCCTACACTGGCTATCCATACGATCCAGAATTAAACACAAAATTTGTTCTCTGTGCTACGTTTCACTGACGGGCTCCAGTCCAACATACCTATCTGACCTCACCCATGTGTACACACCTGCAAGATACTTACGCTCCTCTTCTGACACTCGTATTCTCATTATTCCCACTATGAAAATGAAATCATATGGACAACGCTCTTTTGCATACCAGGGCCCAGCAATGTGGAACGAATTGCCCACTGCACTTAGACACAAAGACACATTGATCTCATTCAAGAGCGCTCTTAAAACTCACCTATTTCAACTGCAAGAACAGACTTAAAGACCTAATAATGTATTCTTATAATGTATCCTTATCTTAAATATTTACAGCATGTTTTCTGTTTCTAATTTCGTGGTGTTTGTTTTTATTTTTGTAATCATATCATTATATATGGGTTTTTTTAAGTGTTGTCAAATGTTGTAAAGCGCTTAGAGTTTCTAAAGATTAGGCGCTATACAAAGTCCTCATTATTATTATTATTATTATTATTATTATTAGATGATTTGGTCTTCCCTGTGGTATGAATTTTATTTTGAGTGAGGGATATTTTCCTTCACATTAGTTCTACATGCTTATAATGTCACGCGTTAGTCAGCACCATTGATTATATCTCAATTCTCAAGAACTACCAAAAGCACAGTTTATCTATATTCCAAAACAAATACAAGAAGACACGTTTAGATCCAATGATCACTGACTGAGTTATATCAATAAGAGACATCGCTGCTCATGAGGGTTCAGTTCCATCTCGGCCACCTCCAGATATCAAAATAAGAGCGTGTGGTACCATTCCCACTCGTAGCTTGACCAAAATCCCCGACGTGCGTGCTAACACGGAACCGGAGTGTCTTCAGGTGTGTGGCTTTATTCCCACCTTACGATTAACTAAGTAGTACGCTTTGCATTTATTAAAGCGTTCGGTTGGCAACACTTGTTTGCTTAGCACCCGACGAGTAATTAAGTAGCTTGCTTTGCTAGCATTAACTCGTCGTACATAACCTAGTGGTTGAACGTGATGTTAATAAAGTTAGTCAGTCAGTACCATTGATTGTCAGCTAAGAAAAATGACTACAGTTCAGCCTTGTAAGGTGGGAAAGTTACAGAAAACACTGGATTTAATGGTAAGGTACGGCCCATAGAACAAATAGAAGCTTAATGGTATACACTAAGTTGCGTTCGAGGGAAAGTGACTGCACTTCAAACAGCAAAACGTCTTGTCAAAGAGGTAATAGCTGATGTAGCAGAAAAGATTTTAGGCCACCTGGAGAAGAAAGTAGAGGAGTAGCATTACAAGACAGACCGCGTCAATACCAACATAAGAAAGGTCCGGGAAATATTTAGAAAACTGGGCCATCCATATTGGGTCCCTACTGAGGAGACAGAAGTACAAATACGAGAAAAGAGAGATACTGCTCAAGAATTGCTAGATGTGTTTGTCAATTTTTTTATGTATATTTGTTTGTCTATATTTTATGTATATATTTACAACAACTAAAACGTAAGTGATGTTTTGCATTGTAGACATATTTAATTTTAAATTACCATTCCCGTTTGAGGATATAAATTCTTAGACTCGACACTGTGACCTCATATCTGCGACCTGAGTCAATAAACAATGATGCTAGAACACCATTCCCATGTTAAACATGTTTAGTATAGTATTTCCCCTACATACATAGAGTGGAGCCTATGGAGGTCAACTCTAAGAATGTTACGAAGTCACTGCCATTGAGATCAGCCACTCGTAACACTGTTATTATTTACAACCCAATGCTAAACCTATGGATGCTTAAATAATATATTCGGAGGCTATTGGAGCACCCGCATGTTAACCTTTGGCCACCTACGAGCATATAGGCCTATAATATGTTCTGAGGCCATAGGGTTCCCGCATGTTAATCTACGGGCGCCTATATAAAGACAATATGAGGCTCAATCGTCACATATAACTACTATCTTCACTATACCGGCAAGAAAAATGAGATCATGGCGAAGAGCTGTTGCTAAATATAGTAACTTTGATGCTAGGTACACACGAAATAAAAGTCAGGTATAATAATTTTGAGCACATTAAGATGAAATCAGTTGTGAAGCCTCATTATTTCGAAAGCTAAAATTCTTACTGGAACATTACTGACCTCATAGAAAATGATGGATTTCCAAACATCTGAGAGCCAATAAGACGCAAATTCATAACAATTTGAATCCCAATTTGGAGAAAGCAAAACACATTTATGCCGAAGAAAGAAACTTGGTTGCCTGGCAACTTGTTCCTGTAACATGTTTGGAAGAATGCGAATAATTATTGCTAAGAATAGGGTAAGGGAAGCAGATATTTGAACTCCGATTCAATGTTCCAGACAATATTATTTTTTAAAATGAGATGACATGAAGGCTTTTACTAGCATCTGAAAATAACGATGCTCCCCCATACATACCATAGTGTTTATATATATTTATATATTCATAACAAAACATCAATAACATAAAATTGTGAGACTGGCATATATATATATATATATATATATATATATATATATATATATATATATATATATATATATATATATATATATATATATATGCAAAAGCCTATAATTCTATGCAGCTGTTGACATCTTTGTATTTTAAAAATAGAGGATCTCAGATGGGTAATGATTTAATATGGAATTTATGAAACGAGTTGAATAATGTCCAGCTTTTGTGAGCCTTGACGAGCAAACGCTGGCCATTATTTAACGAGTTTCATAAATTTAATATTAAATCATTACCCATTTGAGATTCTTTTTATCACATAATTTTTATTTCAGTGGAAATTATTTAGATAGAAAGAAGAATTTCTTGGTTGATTCTGACAAACGTTGCACCTTTCATTTGCTGTGCATAACAAATAGTCCGAAACAAAGTTGAACCAGTATCAACGTTTAAAAGTAGGTTATACTTTTCTTACAATCTTTAAGTCAAAGAATAATAGTCCTTCCGAATAAACAAAACATTTTACAAAGACAAAATCATTTTCAACAAAATCTCCAATGCTAGTAATATCACACTGTTTGAAGCAGTACCTGTTAAAATGCAGTGGATGGTACATGTTTACGTAACCTAACATGTCACTGTTACAACTAAACATTATATTGTTGCAATATTCATTTGAAAGAAGGTTACCTGGATGCATAAATTTCCATATTTACTGTAATGTATTTGTGACTGGATATTTTCAGTATTTGACTTGGAACAGCAGACTACAGAATATGTAAACATTTCATTTTGAGTCGGGATTGCATCACATATTTACCGCGTAAATATGCGGTGGTTGGAAACGTTTCTGTCAATTTGGAGACCGTTTATGTCCACGTTCTTCTGTGAACAGAGTTGAGTTTATTTGCTTCTATAAGGTAACATTTAAACCATGCTTGTATAAAGGGTGGATTCCACGCATAAGGTTTACGGCCTCCCTCCAACCCAAACTTACACGATTCGCTATAAAATGAACAATACCCTTAGTTTTACTTGTTGTTGTTGTTGTGCTTGTCTTGGGGTTTGAGCCATTTTTCATGTTATGATATGTTATACATGACATAACAAGCACCTTTGGTGGTAAATTGGCCATATTCAGACAGACGAGACCATCCCACCCCCATATCCTTTTGTGAATCGGATAAAAAAAAATGGCGACCGAAATGTTCATTAACAAAAAAAATTCCAGAAGGAGGGGTTTAAAAAGTTTTCCCACGATATCAGCCAATCAGCAAAGAAAATTCTGCACAATAATTTCATGGGCTCATTTGGACCAATCAGAATCATATAAAGTGATATGTTCACATGTTATAATATCAAAAATATGAGACTACATACACTATGGGCAAAGTGTAGGGACTATGTGATAATAACAATTACGTCATTGATGTAACGTCATAAATTTTATGCATCATCATAGCAACTATATATATATATATATATATATATATATATATATATATATATATATATATATATATATATATATATATAAGTAAAATAATAAAATAGAGACAAACAGTCATACATACAATTATATTCCATTTTTCTTTCGATTTTTCTACTGCTCTAAAATGCTGATCAAACTGCTCCATGGAGAATACATAACTGTGCATTAAAGCGATTTCATCTCATAAAAGATGACAGCAAATACTCTTTTATATATTAACAAAAAGTTATCGTGAAAGTATCTCGATGGCTACCTGCTATTATCAGACTACAGAGCGATGTGTCATGAGACCATATTACTCGCATACTTTAATTTTAGACGGGGAAAACCCATACGTACAGTTAGTGTCATGACCTTCTTTTAACACAATTTGTTTTCCTTTCTACATAGAAACTCCATGCCTGGCTTAATGAAGGTGTTCATACAGCAAATAACATCAATCTTTTTAAAGCAAATCATTGTTATAGTATTCGCAGACATTTCCGTTTGTTTTTACCGCACTACAGATTTGAAAAAAAGCATCAAGGATATAAAAAAAATGCTCAAAAATTAGTCATTTCATTCATCAATATATAATTTCTAACCTAATTATCGCCAGGGAGTCAATAACACTGTCAATTTGCAAGCGTTATTTAGTTATATGGTCGCCATATTGCATGGAAAAGTCTTTGTTTTCAAGCAACTGATGTGATGTAGTTCACCACGTTTATAGTCTCAATAATTCCGTACAGTTTGGAGTTACATCTCTTTGAATGCATGTATGCAAGAGTTCCTCCTTTTTATTTGTTTAATTTGTTTTGAAATATTAAAACTAGCTATAACACATATTGGTTGCAGACGACACAGTTTCTAGAAACCAGAAAAGGACAGTGAGCATTCTCTCTGCTTGTTTGTATCGAGAGCACTCCCTGGCGACAATCAGGTTAGAAATTATAAATCGATGAATTAAATAACAAAGTAGTATACGTTTTTTATATCCTTGATGCCTTTCGTTTTTAAAATCGGTAGGGGGTATAAATAAGCGGGATTTATATATTTTACTTTAAAAAAATATTACCGCCTTCCGCGTTTACGCTCATTCCACTCACTTCCATTGTGAACGTACAGGAAAGCAGAAAGAAGATATGGTATCAGCCATAAAAATAGATGTTTGTCGTGTAAACTATTTTTATATATTTTTTTTTCTCTATTCTGCTATCATAACATAACTGCCTGGCATAGGTATGCGAAAGACAGTCCAATATAGTCGGTACACCATTTTATTTACATCGTATATGCCTGGTACACCACCCTGCTTATATGGTATAACTTTCTTCCTGAATGTGATAAAGGGAATCCAATAGGAGAATACTCATTTCCTTCAGAAAATAAGAACAACTCCACATTTCAATATGTAAAAGGTTAATCTTGCAGTCTACGAGTCGATAAACTTTGGCGACAAGACACATCTTTAAATGCTTCGACATCTATCAAGTTCAGATGATTGAATGAAGACTGATAAAAGCGACGATTAGTTGAATAAGATGTGTTTTCAGCTAATGGAGAAACCAATTTTAGAGTCAAAATATTTTGACTATTATTGACTCGTTAACAGTACTTTAGAAGTATACTCACTATTTGCATAGCTAGTGTTAAAATGTCGTATATTTCCCAAGGCTGAATTCAGGTTAGAATGGATTCACCTTGGGTAGACGGATTGGAGATAAATCGTTTCAAGTGTAGATGTGTAGTCTTTATATGAATGTAACTACAAAGATGACTTAAATTTTAGTTCATGCAGACTGTTTTTAAACATGGATTTAATCATTTGCCATATATTCTCAATAACATTCAGGTGCTGGGGTTGTAATGGATAGGGCAAGAACGCCCTGTTTTATCATTTGCCACTGTTGTAGAATAGGCATAAGGAAATTTTGCTCATGGATGGTTGGTTGGTTGGTTAGTTGAATTTTTACGGCGCACCAGCACTATGAGGCTATTTAGCGCCATACAAAAAGTTATATCTTTCCTCATTTAAAAGTGGTAAAAGGTTTCCTATCGACCAGCGATACGAAACCAAACAGTTGAAAGTAAAACGATAAAATGGTAACGGTGATAAATAAATAAAGTTTCCCGATCAACGGGGAGTGCAAATGATGTATGAAAACGAAAAGAGATGAAAGGTAATTAAAATTTAGCGACGGTATATATAGCACATAAAACTGTACAAGGTGATAGAATAAAAGCTATAGCTTATGGTAAATGTTTACTTCCTTCAGGAAGTCTATAATACAAGAAACGCTAACTGTATCAAAGAGCACCCTAATGTCATGCAGATTGTAATAATGATCACGAGTAGGTTGGAGGTCGAAACCCTCCAACGTGAAGTGCTTAACAGTGAATGGTTCATTGCAAGATATGCACTCTGGTGGGTCTTCTCCTTTTAGTATGTAGGAATGGGTTAAATAAGTATGACTAATTCTAATTCTTGCAATGACTACCTCCTCCCTACGGACGGCTCTATAGGAAGGAGTCCATTCTCCTAGGGTTGGCTTGATGGCATGAAGTTTGTTATTCACGGCATCATTCCATGATGCCTGCCATTTCTGACGTAAACATTCTTTGATACTAGGTTTAAAATCAGTATACGGTATTTTAAAATCAGATGGTTCTAGTGATAGGGCCATTTTAGCAGCGCGGTCTGCTTTGTCATTACCTTTAATTCCAATATGGCTGGGTAACCAACAGTATACTATATTGTGGGAGGTACTCAGCTCAGTATGTTTGAGGAGAATATTGGCCAATAATGGTTTCTCCAGTTTTCTGTTATGTAGTGACTGAAGTACTGATAGTGAAACGGAGAAGATGATGCTTTTTAAAATACGCTTGCTTTCAATATATTGCAAAGCAAGGTCTATTGCTCTGATTTCGGCTGAGAAAATTGATGTACCATTTGGCAGGCGAACTTTTGTTGTGTGTTTTCCACTAACGAAGGCTGCAGCAGCCTTTTCCTCATCTTTTGATCCATCCGTATATATTCTTGTATCATTTTCAAATTGGGTGAGGAGTTCATGATAAGAGTTGTGGAAGATGGAAGGGTTTGTCTCCGATTTTTTTTCCGTCGTGTAACGCAAAAAGTACTTTTGGTTGTTTAAGTAGCCAGGGAGGTGTTTCGGAGGCGGACGTTTTCTGAACTTTTGAAAGATCAATTTTGGTACTGTCAAGGCATGGTAATATTCTAATGCCAAAGGTAGGTGTGGCGTTTGGTTTATTTTCATATAAGGTTTTGTATTTGGGTTAAAAAACAGTCGAAAAAGCAGGGTTCAGAGGGTTTGATCTTAATCTGAGAGCATACTGTGCGAAAAGCATTTCTCTACGTTGTGATAAAGGTGGTTCGTTCGCTTCAACGGGTAGGCTTTCACATGGGGATGTCTTAAATGCTCCCAGAGCGAGTCTTATTCCCTGATGATGTATTGGGTCAAGCATCTTCAAATAGGACTTCCTAGCTGAACCATAAACAACGCAACCATAGTCTAGTTTCGAGCGAATAAATGTTCTATATAAACTGAGTATGACTTTTCTATCAGCACCCCAGTCAGTGTGCGCTACTACGTGAAGTAAATCTAGAGATTTCAAGCATTTAGCTTTCAAATTCTTCAGGTGTGGAATAAAAGTCAGTTTTCTGTCGAAGATAATACCTAAAAATGTTGTTCCTCAACAACTGGAATAGGTGTTTCGTCCAGTGTGAGTTTAGGTTCATCATGATGTCTTCGTAACTGACAGAAATGCATACATACAGTTTTTGATTTCGAGAATTTGACACCGTTAGTATTGGCCCAATTTTGAATCTTGTTGATGTTTTGCTGTAGTTGTCTTTCAGTTGTATGCATGTACTTGGATCGGTAACATATTAAAAAGTCATCAACGTATAGGGAGCAATCCACACCAGGAGTCAGACACTTGGTTATGCTATTAATTTTTATGTTGAAAAGCGTCACCGATAAAATACTGCCCTGGGGCACACCCATCTCTTGATCGTGCATATCAGAGAGGGTGGAGCCCACTCGTACCTTGAATTCCCTGTCTGAGAGGAAGTTTGATATGAAAGAGGGCAGACGGCCTTTTAGACCCAGATCGTGCAGGTCATTTGGTATTCCGTATTTCCATGTTGTGTCATAGGCCTTTCCCAAGTCACAGAAAGTGTTCCTTCTTGATGCAAGCGTCGTGAATAAATGTTTCCAGTCTAACCACATGATCATTGGTACTACGACCATATCAAAAGCCACTTTGGAAAGGAGATATTAAATTGTTGGTTTCCAAATACCATACAAGCCGAGATTTGATCATTCGTTCCATTGTTTTGCATACGCAGCTAGTTAATGATATGGGTCTATAGTTGGTAGGTTCTGCGCTATCTTTGCCTGGTTTGGGAATTGGTATTACTGTTGCTTCTTTCCAAATTTTTAGTGCATTACCAGTAATCCATAAATCATTGAAGATTTCCAGAAGAACTGTTAATTATGGTTCTGGAAGGTGTTTCAAAAACTGGTAATGTATATCGTCAGGCCCAGCGGATGTTTCATGGGCCTTATTCAAAGATTCCATAAGCTCTGACAATGAAACGGTTGATTATAACTCTCCGAGTCATTTGATGTGAATTTCACCCGTGTTTTTTCTTTTTGAGCTTTTAATCTTCGGAAAGCTTCTGAATAATTAGACGATGAGGAATTTTAGAGAAACAATCAGCAAGTATATTAGCTAATTCTTGTTTGGTATTGAAATTGTTGTTATTTAGTTTCAGATGTCGGAAGGAATTGTGTTTTCCCTTTCCATTTATTTTGCGGATCGTGTCCCAAACTTTCTTTATAGAGGAACGAGAATTTAAAGTTCAAATATATTTTTTCCATGATGCTCTTTTACTTTCTTTAATCGTGCGGCGAGCTTTGGCCGGAACAATACGATATTGAGTTAAATTTTTGGGCATTGGACGATTATTAAATTTTTTCAGTGCTTCTCGGCGTTGTCTAATGGCTTCTTTACATTCTTTAGTGAACCACGATTTTTGGGTTCTTTTACAGTTCGGTGAGGTCTTAGGAATGGATTCTTCTGCAATCTCAATTAAGACGGATGTAAATTGTCGAATAGGGTCATTGTCGAGGACGGTATTCCTGTTAAGCCTAGCTGTACAAAGTGTTTCAAATTTGGCCCAGTCAGCCTTCTTTAAATTCCACTGTGGAATTGCGTCATCAATTGTAACACTGGTGTTCTTAAGAGAGATTGGAAAGTGATCACTGCTGTGAAGGCCATCAGCGACCTTCCAATTATAATCGAAAAGTAGTGAAAGAGAACAAATTGTCAAGTCGATACACGTGTATGTACCTGTTCCTGGGTGTAAAAATGTCGGAGATTTGGTGTTATATAGACACAAATCGTGTCTAGTAATGAAATCTTCAACCTTGTTGCCCCTGTCGCTTATGTAGTTTGATCCCCATAACATGTTATGGGCATTAAAATCACCGAGTAAAACAAATGGCGCAGGAAGTTGTTCGACAAGAGTGTCTAGTTCATTTTGTACTAGGTTGGTGTTTGGTGGTATGTAAATAGAACAAAAAGTAATAACTCGATGTAGAGTGACACTTACAGCAATGGCTTGCAAATTTGTGTTTAAAGGGATGACGCTGTGAGGGACTCTATTGTTCACATCAATAGAAACTCCTCCTGAGGCCCTGTCAAGATTCTGAAAGTAGGTGTTAAACGGAGTAGTTTTTAAGTGTGATGTTATCCGTATCTTTTAAAAAGGTTTCCTGAAGGCACAGTATTGCAGGATCATATTCGTTTAAAAGCAGAAGAATATCGTTGTAATTTGCATTAAGTCCTCGACAATTCCATTGTATGATGTTGTTCTTCATTTTAAGTTTAGAGTGGAGATTTTGGAGCTACGTTAGACTTTTCGCGGAGAGATTCGGTATGGTTATTTCTCTGGAGGAAGAACGGGGATGATTTTTTTTGTTAGGTCTGAAGCTACTTTAAGAACATGGAGCAGTATCTTCTGCATCCATGCTCTCAATGTCCCCAAACCTGTTATAGAGTTTGATGGGGTCATCTGACCGTTTTTGCTGCCTATTTCCTTGAGATCTGTTTTATTCTTTGGTGATTTCGGTGGTGGGGTATTGTTAAACGTTGTTTGGGTAGATGCCGTGGTTTTTTGTGCTTGGTAATGGGAGGTGTTAGAGCGAGGTGTTGACTCGGGTGGATCTGTCTGTGTTTCAGCATCCTTCGTTGCTTTGGGATTGTTCTTCACTACAGTGGAGAAGGATGGGCCAGGAAGGGATGATTTTGCCTGTACAAGCTTTCTGGCCTCTGGATAGGGAATGTTAGCTGTGTATTTTACCCTCTGTATTTCCTTCTCCTGTTTCCAGGTATCACAATCCTTGGAACTGGCGTGGTGCTCCTTTCCACAGTTGACACAATGTGGAGTTGCTCTACACTCAGATTCCTGATGAGAATGGTCTCCGCATCGGCCACATATTTGGCTTTTTGAGCAGCGATCTTCGTGATGGCCATATTTCTGACATTTATAGCATCAAAGGGGATTAAGTATGTAAATCTCAACCTTCACTTGCGGAAAGCCAACTTTGACCACTCTGGGTACTGTTGGTTTGTTGAAGGTTAGTACAAATGTGTTGGTGTCCTGCAGATTGTTGTTACGTTTAATTCGTATTCTACTAACCGCAGTGACACCTTCGTTTTTCATCCCTTCAATGATATCCTTGTCGCTTGCTCCGGCCAAGTCTCGGCAGCGAATCAAGCCTTTGGACGAGTTGAGTGTTGTGTGGGCGAATGAAGTCACTGGAATATCGAAAAATGTTTTCATTTTCCGGATACTCTCTGTCTGACCCCGTCGCTCACACTCGACAAGTAGGCAGCCCGATTTCAACTTTTTAACACTTTTTGGTGTACCTATCAATCCCGTAATTGTTTTCTCAATAACAAACGGAGAGAGTGAGGCAAGCGGTTTTGAATCATCTTTAGATTGTATAACCATGAAGCGTGGAAATGAATCCACACACATGGTTCGTCATCTGAGTCAGATCCAGTTTTGGTACGTATGAGTTGATTCTTTTGGAAATATCCATGTTGCTGTATTTAAATTCAGCACCCGTGCTCCCCGCCCACCAAGGAGCCCAACAAAGGGACACTTTTCAAGTGCCTGGGATACACAGATGTTATACTCAGTAGGTAAATTCACCTCCTGATTCATCCCGTAAGACATAGTCAGTCGGTAAAATTACCTCCCAATTGACCCGTTGAGCCACCGTGTTCTAGGAAGTCTTCTAAGACTTATGAAAGGGAATGGTAAAGGGATAGAATGTAGGGGCAACGGTGGTATCAAGAGAGATACAACGAGAAAGATAAAGAAAGTGAGCAAGTAAATAAATACCTCCTAGGCCTCGGCGTGATTAGCCGATTTGTCGAGACCGGGCCCATCCCGACCACCCGTCTAGAAGAAGTAGAGGCCAAAGTAGTGTATTGCATCGGAAAGCCTCTGCTCAACTACCAGGATCATTTCCTCCTCCGACACGGGTCGCAACCCACGGCAAACAGATTGCCTCTACTTAGTCGCCTCTTACGACACGTAGCGAGGCACGTCGGGCCAATTCTACAAACCCGAACCCGCAGGGGGATTTGCTTATGGAAGGTATATTCCTAATTTGGAAACTTTATTACAATATCTGTCCAAACGTTTTCCTTAAAGAATTTTCTTACACTTGACAGAGTAAATATTTCCCTCAATTGGGGTAAGAATTATAACACCGATGCGGATAACGTACCCCTTTCAACATGGTCGAACTATTCTTGAATGGTAAGTGGGCGTACTATATTGGTAAAGACAATTCCAAATGTAACACATATACTTACCTGTCAAGAGGTGTGAGACTTAGCTGATGTCTACAGGCGATATGATGGAGTAAAAGTAGCACACAAGAGAAAGATAGGCTAACCAATCCAAGTTAGTCGCTTATAGCCTTGTACTATTTCTATTTTCAGACTACACCTGCAGCAGAGAGGCTGAACCCTACAAAGTCGAAGGTGAAATTCTGAAAACAGATAATACTGTATATAATGCTGAAGTTAAGAGTTAGTTTTGTCAACAACGGTATCATGGCGTTGTTCGAGAGCGCTACGTATACCATCGACGGAAGAAATATTGAATCTATTCAGAAAGACGTCGACGTTGCCACAACGATACTTGGTCTTGCAAGATACAGCGACGATTATTCAAGATCAGCTGGTCCGTCAATGATGTTTACCAAGGATACTTCTGACCACCCTGACAACAGACCATATAATGTAAGACGACCAAGAAACTTCGCCGACGCCGCTGACGTTGATGTGTGGCCAGTGGTTCACGGTTCTAATCCAGAATTCAACTTGAGATTTACATCACGTCAGTCAATGTTACATGATGCAAATAGAAATTTTCATGTGCAATTCCACTGTCACACATCTTTGGATTTTGCAGAAATGTCAGAAAGGTCATTTTCGGAACAAAGCATACAGTTGTACTTGTAAGAAAAGTTACCGAGAATGATGCAATCTGGCGTCCTATCGGTGATGCAGGTAAAGTAATAATAACAACACTTTCTTTGTGGATGTCAACAATGACTCCATCGCTGATTGAAGAACAACGGCTACTTTCCTTTATGAATCAAGGTGGTAAATCAACATTATCATTTTTGACAACAACTACAGATGCGGTACAGAGCACCGGTAATGGTTTATTCACACGGCAGATAGCATCACAGCAAGGTGTCTCAGCACCGCGACATACATTTATTGCGTTCCAAAATGCTGACCGAGTAAATTCACAAACACGCAGTATAATGATATTTGACCAACTTGGCGTCACAGAAGTTTCTTTGCGGATAAATGGACATCAAGAACCCTCCGAGGACATATTATTGAATTTCGAGCATAATCATGTAGCACGTGCATATCATTGTTTGATGTCATTCATGGGGCGTGATCAGAATATCGATACTGGTTTACAAATATCACAACTAGATTTTATAACGTGGAATCCAATCTATTACTTTTCGCTCGAACACTTAGATTTATTCAGACAATCTGTCTTTGATATACACTTTCGAGCTCGTGTGAATAGAGATGCCGTTGCTATTGCTAATTACAGAGCAATTGCTGTTATATTATCCGATAAAACAATGTTGCTTGAAGGTGCTTGTGGTCGCACGAGAGTCATTGACGCCCCAGTCGAAAACATGTAATTAAATAGCTCATGATATTATAATGTCATATCATCATGTTAATGTTACTCTGACTCCTGGTCAGATTAAAAAACTACAATTGGCGTCCAAAGATAACTGTGGAACATCAATAACACTCAAACATGGACAAATCTCAGGTGGTCTGAATAAACTACCGCTGACAGAACGTCAACTCAATCACTTCAATGACGCTAAAACATCAAAAACTGGATTACGACTTAATCTTTCTGCGGGTGACATTAGCGACATTGCAAAGACGAATGGTATATTTCCACTTCTCGCAGCTATACCAGCCTTGATAGCCGCGGCTGCTCCAGCTGTTTCAAAAGCTGCTGCACTCGGCGCAGTTGGAACTGCCGCTGGAATGGCATTAAAGAAAGCAACAGGAAAAGGAATAAAAACTTCCAAAAAAAGGAGGAAAGGTCTAAGACTGCCAGGAACTCCTCGTTCATGGTACGGAAAGGTCTAAGACTTCCCGGGACACTTCGTTAAACGCAAAGCGTCCCCTTCCCATGTCCAATTTTGATTGACTTGATGATGCTGATAGATTAAATATAAAACATTTCAGAGGTGTTTTTATGCGCGATCAATTAGCAAAACAACCAAATCGTGTTGAAACCGGTATCGTTAATCTCGATAGAAGTTCTGTTCCAGGTACTCATTGGGTTGCATATGCGATTGATCCACGTGGAATTGTTTATTTCGATTTGTATGGACTGGCACCACCTAAGGAATTTTTTAAATATATCAGCGGCGATAAAATCGCTGTGCAAAACATTCCCGTATGGTATTCAACATTACCAACACAAAAAATAATCGATCCACCAATATGTGGCCGTGAATCACTCGCTGTACTCGATGCTATTTCAAAATCTTCCGATGCACCTCATAAAGTTGTAAGCGATTATACGAGTTCTGTTTTAAATAATCGCTAATCGTATAGTGGTTGATATTTATGGAAGAGACTCTATCAAAGACAAGAAGAAAGAATATATCGATTTGTCGAAATTCGCTACAAAAGATGAACTCGCTGACATTATGAGCTTATCTGGAGTTGACCGGGATGAAGTTGTCGTTTTTCAAGACAAATACGGCGTTTCAAAACGAGTAACATGAAATGGATCGACACAATTCGTAGAGTTCTCGGTGCTACCACGGATAATATTCCAGTTTTTACTGATGGTGGTAGAATCAGAGACTCAAATATATCATTTATAACTATCAGAGATGAAATTAAAAATAGCGTTAATCAACCGGTGATACAATGATAGGTAAACTCAACATGAACGGAAATAAAATAGTTGCTTTAAGAGAACCAACAGGTGATGAAGATGCCGCAACAAAGAAATATGTGGATGATAGAGATGCGTCTATCGATGACAAATTAAAAACACTATGAGCCGAGTATGACATTCATGTAAATATGTTTTAGACACTCGTAGAAATTTTCAAAAACTTAATAAAATAGGAGATGATTTCTTTGGAAGTCCAATGGTTGTCGACATAAAACTCTCTGAAAATTAACACAAAACTAGAAGATATTATTAGTGGAATTCCTAATATCGTTCAAAAAACTAATCTGATTAAAATTCCCCACAAGCAGATCAACAATATCGTGTACACAGTATCACCAGGATCATCAGCATTGGTCACAGCAAAATAACATTATCAAACATACCGCGGAAGTCACTGGTGTGTACAGGCTGTCTGTGTTCAGCGCTGCAAAATTCAGGATATATACCACGTATCCATGGAGCAGCAGGAAGGGTGAACCCTACAACTTTGCAGAGACTTTATTTATAAAAAATAAAGGTTCCTACAGGGGCTGAAAAAAAGGTCAATAACATAAACCGAACCTCCTAACTTTTATTATTACCATATAGTTTGAAAAACGGATAATAAATCGTTTGGGTTAGCTCATTTCCGTTACTTTTTGTTGACGTATTTTTTTTTAATTTTTATGCGATTCGTTTACTCGCGGGTCACTCAATTTTTGTCGTTCACCCTTCCTGCTGCTGTAATTAACCAAATATTTTATCAAGACCTATTCGATATCTAGATCTTGGATCATGTAGATTTATTGTTATAAATCCAAACGGAACAGCTTGTGCTTTTGAAAAGAAGTTTTTAAATTTAATCATGTCCATGTCGCCTGAACACCAAGTATAATAAATATTCTGCAGAGTATAATTATCTACGCCATTAAACACAATCAAAATATTGCAGTTATCTCTAATTACTTTTGGAATTTGTGTATATCTCTGGGTAACATAAATCACGTCCGTGTTTTTATGTCTACCTCGAGAAAATATTCTAGCTGGATTGGATTGCTTGTCCAGCATCACATCATCGTATACTACGAGATTATTAATGAATCCATCTAGGTCATCTACAGATGGAGCTTCATCAATATCGGTTATAAAATCAATAATATCATTTCCGTCTTCGTCCAGTAGTTGTGCATTTTTATTAAAATCTTTAAGTACTTCATAGCATCGTTGATCATCTACAGATGGTGCTACTAAATACAGTTTGTTCCACTTGAGCCATCTCATTATTAGATTGAGCAATAATTGCGTCTTTCCACTTCCAGATGGGCCTATTATAATCATTCTGATAGAATTTGGTAGCGCCGGGTGATGTTTTACTGGTTCTTGTTTTCTTGTCGCTGAAAAGTCAATTATATCCATATAATAAATAATATGAGTCTATATTGTGTTCGATGCAGAGCACCTACACATACTGCTGAATTAACGACAATAACAACAAAAAATAAAAGACGCGCACTTACAGGTAAGTGTGTGAAATGTGGCACCAAGAAATATAAATTTATTTCATCAAAGACAGGTGGGGGGATATTGCTGCTTCGTTAGGAAAATTACCAGGAACTCCATGGGCTAAATACCCTGGTGAGAAACATTTACCCGGATATAATTATTGTGGTCCAGGAACTCGACTTGATATCCGACTTGACGAACGAGATCAGCCAAAACCAGGAGAGTATCCAATAAATAAGATTGATCAAGCGTGTCACGTTCATGATGTCGCGTATAAAAGTAATGATTTGCAACAACGACATCTCGCAGATGTGAAATTGATTCACGCATTAAATTCTATACCTAATAAATCTCTCAGAGATAAATTCGCTAGTTTTCTAGCAAAAGCTGCTATGAAAGGTAAACTAGTGCTAGGGGCTGGCAATTAAATTATATAACCATCATAATGGAATCTGTTTATTATTCCCCGAGAGGGTATTGGAGAGGTAAAGCAGCGATTAGTAAACTCGCCGAAGCAGCAAAAGTTTCACGTGATGTTGCTGCATCATGGTTAGCACGACAGGCAATATGGCAAATCTTCCTGAGTCCACCTAAAAGAATTCAGTACGCGCATTTTGATGTTAGCGTTCCTAATGAAGTTCATCAAGCAGATATTTTGTTTTTACCACACGATACCATTAAAACACGTAGACGTCAATACACGTATAGATATGCGTTAACTGTCGTTGATGTTGCGAGTAGATACAAAGAAGCGGAGCCATTATCAACAAAGACAGCATCTGAAGTTGCATCTGCGTTTGAGCGCATTTATCAACGTGGTGGTCTACGATGGCCACGGTTATTACAAGTTGATCCTGGTAAAGAATTTCTTGGAGTAGTATCATCGTTGATGAAGAAACATAACGTTAAATCAGACGAGGACATACTGAAATTCATCGTGATCAGGCAATCGTTGAACGATTTAATAGAACACTTGCTGAGCGGTTATTTGGATACCAATATGCAAGGGAAATATCCGCTGACTTTAAGGATAGATCTCGTGAATGGGTTGCAAGATTACCGAGTGTGATAGCTGCGTTGAATAATGAAATTACTCGTGCAACTTCCATGAAACCTTCTAATGCGATCAAAAAAAAAAATATATATATACCAATACAACGACGTGAATTTTTCTCTCAACCAGTATTAGGTAATGTAACTGTAAGATATTTATATGAACCTGGCGAACTTGAAGGTGGTAAAAAAAGAGCAACCGATCCTATCTGGAGCGTGACTACACATAAAATTTCTGCATGGTAAGATCCACTGGTAGACCTCCAATCTACAGACTAGATTCTACAGCCCCTCAACGTGGATTTGTACGTGAACAATTGCAAGTAATTCCTGAGGATACGCAATTACCACCAAGCTCAATTTTGTAAACGTCCAGAGCCTCGACGTCTATTACACTCAAGACAGGTCAGCATCACATTATCACGTGTATGACCGAGATCACTATTAATTCTGTCTACGGTAAATTGTCTTGGATTAAAACACTGCCATGACATATTACAGTTGCAACTTACGCAATGATTATTCTGTAGTTGTTTTAGTGTTATAATAAATTCAGCATCAAGATCAAAGTCACGCTTATTTTTTTTGTCAAACTGCTTATAGCTGACTAATTTTTAATTGATATCGACATTGTTAGTGATTTCTTCAGTTATTACGTAATCTACAATAACCCTACGCAGTTGCGATATTCTCCTGACTCTAGATACGGCGAGATAGACTAAATTCGACCATTCAAAACGATCATCTACAATCCAGATTCTAGTATCAGTAATAGTTAATCCCTGCGACGAGTGAATTGTTATAGCGTATCCTAATGTCCATGGCGATTTATCCATGTTTAACGCGCTCTCAACAACATCAACAGCAACCAACACGATATCATTCAAGACAAGATTTTGTACCCTTGGTGGCACCAAGGCACCTGGTATTTCAACTTCAATATTTTGTCGTCGAGTATCTGATGGGCGATAACACAAAGGTACGGGTAGATCCGGAAATTTTTCTTTATGTAACGTAAATAATTTCTTTTGTAGTTCATCACGAACTATCTTTCTACTTGCGACTATCAAATCAGCAGGTCTCCATAAAGTCCAAAATTCATTCATAGAAGTTTCTGCAATTACTTTACGCAGTATCTCGCATTGTGTTTGATCTGGCTGCAGTCTGATTAATCTTTTAAGTTCTTTCAGCGGTTCATCAATAGCTCTATGGTCATCATTTATTTCTTCGTAATAATCTACAAATGTTTTCAACCATTCATGTGGAGACTGTCCAACAAAGGGTGGTGGTTGACCATGATCGCCACAAATAATCACAGCAGTATTCTTCAATAACAACCAATTAAGAAATGTTTTTAGTGTTTCTAACGACACTGTGCATATCTCGTCCCATAATATATACCTAGGTATATACTTTTCACCCATCCGCGATGGGGTCCACGTGTCTCCGCACCATCTAAAGAAACTATGGCATGTGCATGATTTTACTCCTCGTTGCTTTATTTCTCTAGCAAGTTTATGTGTAGGTGTCAAAACAATTATACCTGAGTTATTATTCATAAATAAGTTAATCGCACGAGATGTTTTACCTGAACCTCCACACCCATTAAGATAAACGGTCTTATACCTAGATACAGGATCATACACAGATGGTGCAGATGATTTTGATATTTGATTATTATTTTTGTAATATGTCTCTGCAATTTCAACGTCGGCAGATTCAGAATAACTAAATATATTTTCTTGTTTTATCATCCATGTCCCCCATTCACCATTACCGAGTTTTAATAAATCTTTATATTTTTTGTGTACATAAAATGAATCCGTAGCAACTCTAACAGCGTAACGAGGAAATCTATTTATCATCGACAATAGATTTATCGAAACATAAGCTAACATCGAAGATCTTAAATGAGTAAACTGTGGTGAGTCGCCATCAAGATAGCTCACAATGGTACCTAGTTTTGTTCTATCTGATAAATAAGCATTACATCGGTTTATAAATGTGTTTTTCTCCGTTGTATCAGCGATTATAAAATCTAGTTCAACATCGTCCATAATCAATCTTCTACACGCTCGTTTATAATCGTATGAACCACCTTGAGTAAACTTACCGATTATCTTTCTACCAAGATCTTTTGCAAGTTTTTCATCATGCTCGTTCCTGCATTTACTTATTTTAATGACATGATCGTCATCAATATCAGGGAATTCTTTCCTGGTATCATCGATATTAAATCTGTCCGGTTCTGGTAACCAAACTTGCTTCTGTGAACTATACGATATAATCGCTTCAGTTACTCTCAACGATATTAAAAATCCAGCATCAAGCATATACTGCAATAGTACTATCGGAACCCAACGTCGCTCTGAAAAATGTTTTCCGAACCAAATATAAATAATCGGATGGAGATCTTCTCTAAACTCGAATGATTCTACGTGAGCAAATCCTGTTAAGTCAAAATCTGGTAAGGGTCCGTTTATCGCAACCCTGGTCATCTCATGTGTAGGATGTCCGAATCTCTTAAAGTATTTAGAACATGCTCCATATCCAAGAAAACTCCCAGGATAACACGCTATCATATCAACCGAGATAACATCACTATAATCGTATTTGGTGTTCCATAATCCACCGTGACCATATTCTATACAACTTTTCTTGACATCTTCAAGAAATTCCGATCGTGTCGTTTTCCATGAATTTTTCTCCTGAGCGAAATGAGCAGCGACTGACGGAACAGTAAAACAATTATTCACTAATTGTCTAACTATGACATCATCAGAGGTATATTTCAGTGCAAGATGTTCCATTTCCTCATGGAGAGATTCTGTACGATAAATATCACCGTTAGGTCGTACAAATTGATCGTAATGATCATATTCCGAACTCTGAAATAACCAAACAGAAACAGGATCGGTTTTACTAATATTTTTAATAAAATCAAAGATATCACCGTCATAAAAGTTAATTTTTCTATCTCGTGGAAATATTGTTACTGCAGCAGTCCATGCGTGCGCGTTATGATCAATAATATCTATCGGAGCTCCATTTTTTATATATTTCGGTTTGTACAAAATCTCTCCGGTTAATGTTTTTACTGCTATTGGAAATCTTAAATTCTTCTCTAACTCAGCAACGTCGTTGATAGAAGCTCCGGTATCTTTAACCTACTCTGCCCTTGCATTTATTTTTTTACGTCTTAAATCAGTTAAACCATTACCACGTATCGCGTTTGTAAAGTGTTCTGTCACTCGCTCAGCTACGCAGTTTACCCTTGACAATTTCATCGGTTTGAGATCACCAACATCAGGTTTATTATTCAGCGGAAATATTCCATAGACAACCGCAGTCACTGGATACGATCGCTCAAAATACGGTTTATCTATACCAGTTAGTATTCCTGGTTTAGATTTATTACTCAAGAAGATATTATTTCCTGACTGCACGCGGACGGGATCGCGCTTGTCACGAATAATCCAAATATCTTCTTCTGTATTTACAATAAATTTTATTAAAATAAAATATTTTTGATTATCAAGGTGGTTAATGATTACTCTTCCTCGTTTGTCATTCATCGTATTAGAAATATTTTCAACTCTGAATGTTGACCATGCATGAACTGCACCATCGTCACGAAATTCCTTCTTGGCCTCACGGATACGTTCAATTACATCTTTATTAGTTAAAGTTAGATCTTGCATCGAAATACTAAATTTATACTCGGGTAGTCTGTCAAGATCGAATCTGGTTGCGTAGGGTTCAATCATGGATAATTCTTCCATATTATAATTAGGGCAAAATATATATTTAATTGAATATTAATCTTTTGTATATGATTCAACCAAATCATTGCCACTGGTTAAAAATCGGTTATACGTCTCCGTGTAACAGAACATGTGTGAATGAATACTGTAGTTATCATATGCAATGCGTCAGGAACGGGAGTTTAGGACCAAAACCGTGTATTGTGTGTAGTGCTGGAGTGCGAGGAAAGACTCACCTGTGTGCGCAATGCGGTGGTAAAAAATACAGACAGCTGAAACGATATTACGATAAAAAATATAACACTGACTCTCCTATAAAAACCGAAGAAGATTATCTGGCTAGATTTTCAAAAAACAATGATTTAGACAAATAAATATTATATATATAAATGGAACAAAATGAGTTTGTGTCACATCCAATCCTTACCAATTATGAAGCATCACGCGATGGCATCATCAGGAATTGCAGGCTGAAAAAACCAGTCGGTAGTGTTACCAATACTGGTTATCTTGCGTTTAATACCAAAGGAAATAAACATTATTTATCACACATATTTACCTACGAGTGTTATTTTGGACCGATCAAAGATGGGTATGTGGTTGACCACATCAACGGCGATAAACTTGACAATTCACTTGGAAATCTACGAATTACTACACAGAGTCAAAATTGTAAATCCGGAAACACAGGAAGGTGTAAATTATACGGAAAGAGTGCTATTAAATCCGTAAATACAGAGACTGGGGAAGAAATTAGTTTTGAATCAATTAATTCTGCTGCCAAATACTTTAACATAGCATCACCCTCAGTGAAACGTTCCGCTGATGGTGTTATTAGATCTACTTTTTCTTTCAAATTTGGGCAGAATATTATTTTCCAGTACCTGGTATCAGATGATCAAGCGAGACTGAGGCAAGCATAAAACTTTTTAGTATTGTAGTTATCCGCACTTATGTTAGGTACATGATATTATTTAGCTTGCAATCGGCATTCAGAAAATATTATAAGATGGTTCTCCAGAAGTGGGTTAAGCAAAAGATACATAAACTGTATTCGATGGCACAAAATATTCTTTACTTAATCAGATTTAACTATTTTTTATAAAGTTTTTATTTTGTTCGATTTTTTATCAAATTTCTCGTTTTTTACGCTATTTTGTTGATTTTTTCAGGTATTTTAGTCGATTTTATCATTGTTTTTCGTTGAGTTTGCTCGTTTTCGTTAGGTGAAATCCCCAGGAAGGTTAACGGGAATTAACATTAGGTTTTAAATTTATCGATGAAAAACTGGTTTTTTCCGGATTTTTATCGTAATTCGCTAGCAAAAAACTACACAATACGAGCAAAAGAACTGGAAAAAACCAGTTTTTGATCAACAAATTTAAAACCTAATGTTAATTCCCGTTAACCTTCCTGGGGTTTTGACCCAACGAAAACTAGCAAACTCAACGAAAAACTTTGCACAACAAGCACGGGCAATATTGTATATGTCTATGATACCTACTGAAATATAATGGTTGGGATACAATATACTTGTCAATATGTGTAGGTTGCATTATACAAAGCAGAATATGTTAATTTTCCCAAGGATTTTGTTTAGCTATTATCACAGTCAATGGTCCATCATTATCGCTGTCATTTTCACTCGTATTTTCACTCGTATTTTCACAATGCTCTCTTAACTGTCTTATACGAAAGTTCATAATCTTTTTCTGTTCGTATTCATGAGATAATTCTAACTTGATTTTGTCAATAGCGTTTGAGAGAGGTACAAATAACTTTACCTGATCATCAGTGACAGTTGCCAGTGACTTTAACATTCCTTGTTGGATAATTTTCATGAATTTATAATCAGCAGATAGCGTGAATCTGTTCTCGTTCTTTCGTTGTTGTAATGAGTCAAAATCACATAGAATCTTTTCAGCATTAAGATTGTCAGATACATTGATACCGTTATGTTGTAATTTTTTAATCGCAGAAACAATGACATTGATATTTTCAAAATTCATTATATAATAAGTGTATATTTAATATAAAAATAAACAAAAATATACAGCGCGGGGTGATATTCGATCTACCATTCCATAGTTGTATCAGATAAACCTAATGAGGTTCTTTGTTTAGACATTTACCCCCAAGAGAACCCCTAAATATCCGAAACCGAAACTTTAGAGGCTCAGAGGGCTGTCTGTACGTGTTATTTGTTTACCCCCGAAAGAATTCCTAAATATCCGTAACCGAAACTCTAGAAACTCAGAGGGTTGTTTATACACGTGTAGGTCTTATTTTAGTGACCAATCAGATTCTGTTTATTGCCTTACAAGAATTCCTAGATATCCGTAACCGAAACTCTATAAACTCAAAGGCTGATTGGTCTTTGTGACCTGGAATCTCATTAGGTTTATTTTTAGTTTTGCGATTGTGTCTTTTGGAATGGCCCTTGTGTGGGGTACCCCTTTAGTGAAGTCACAAGGTCACGACCTCATATCACCCCCCGCTGTATATTTTTGATGAGATGATATGATATGATGATGATGATGATATGATGAAATGCCGTCTTCACGCCAGCACACCAACCCATAATGTTCAACCAATGGGTGATTCACAAAAGTGAATCCACCACGTGTTGACGTAGTGGATTGGTGTACTCTGAAGACGGGGGTGGGGGCTGGAGCCCCCAATAGATTATAAATCTTGGCCTAAAATCGCCTCCCGCAGACATATGTCTTTCTCGGGTTTCGAACCATGACCCCCCGGATGAGAGTTTCTACGCGCTAGCAATGAGCTATCGGACCTTGTTATAAATATATACTGAAAAAGTTAATATGTGTTTACCAATAGCCTATTTCCTAAAAACTACAGTACCAAAAACCACAGTTTTCTATGTAAAATGGGATTTTATATTTCTAGTTTCCAAAAAATATATATAATTCTGTATTACATTGAGTCTATGCGTAAGCCGTTACCAAGGAAATTGATTTAGTCATAGCGTATTCTTAAAATAACTTTACGCAGTAATCGACCACAGATACACATCCGTTATGGAATAATCAATAAGAACATAATTATGCAGCCACAGCTTTCTAGACAATAGATTTCGATTGCGCACTATGAGAAATCTTGTGCGCGGATTTTATGTAAACAAAGAATATAGTATTATTATTTTGTCAGTTACTGGTTGCCACATAGGGAAAGTTGCCGATTAGCATTGAATGAGACCGCCAGTAAGGTTATATTGACAAGTATATACTATACTGTATTGTATACCAACTATTATGTATCATAGACAAGCACTATGCATCCGGATATTTTTTTTTTTTTTGTTATGATAACGCATTGTGATAAAAACGCATTATGATTTCACATACAGATTTATATTTAGTTCTTCATTTCTTGTGTCCAGAATGCGATTGCTTTGGTCTGTAAGTTTAAAGTGTATCCTTGATAATAACGGATTATGAACTCGCAGGTACACGGGGTTAATTGGCTCTGATACAATTAACCAACCTGGGGGGCTAATGGACTAAAACTGTATAATATGTACCCTTGCTGGGCCTGGTTAGACTTAGAAAGATCTACCTGATAGCTACCTTCAATAACATCGCATACCAGATTGACTGCAATTGTTGTTGTTATGTTTACAATGCCTGGCGATATATGACGTCCGGCACCAAAAGGGTTGTTATTATGTTTTAGTATAACCGGTGGTGGGGCTATTTTTCTCCATGATTCAATTACTCCCGGATAATATTCTTCAATAAGATCATTTAATGATTTCTTCATTTCAGCGTTATTTAAATCTGGTATAATGAGTGTTTGTAAATCTTTTTCTGTTATTTTATAATGATCAAGAAATAATTGCTTCAATGTTGGACTTGTGTAAGAATTTCCATCGAGTTTAGTCGCAATGTTTATAATACTTCGATTGGCGATGTATAAATCGAGTAACATCCCATTTAAATGTTTTATTGACTCGATTATTTGCTGCTTTACGTTATCATCATAATGTTGTGATAATGAAATAAGTAAATTTCTTAAATCATTAAACGTTTTATCGTATTCAGGTTTAAGAGTATCTAAAAAATCTTTTAAAAATTCTTCATCAACAATATCCCGCTCCCTTGGCGTCCTGATAACATTAAATACTGATCTAGTTATCTTGGGGATCCTTTTACCGTCAAAATCGGTAAAGTAATATGTATCGCTGTTTGGATCAAATTCAAATACTATATAACGCCATGGATATTTATCTCGATATTCTGGATTTTTAATGAATTTGTTTTCGTTTGTTTTAAATTCATTTTTAGTTGGTTCTGAAACTCCATTATAAACAGGTGCGACTTCAGGCCATCCTAACACTGATCTGATCGAACTCTGATAAATATCTACGAGGTAATCAGGAGAATTTATTTCAATCACCGCTGATAGTGTTGATTCGTAAACAGTGATCGCTATTTTAGATTCTTTTTCCTGTGATAGATTTAATTCTGCGTTGGAACTCGTCATTAATCTGTTCTATTTGATAACTGCCCGTTGAAATTCCAACAACTTGCCAATCAGGACTTCCATCCGGTTTATTCTTATTCGCAAATACCAGTGAATTATTTGCTGGTTGTCCACCAAACGGTTTTGAGCTGATATTTGGCCAACTATGATAAACTCGTAATTGCGCTAATGCAATTTCCTTTGCTGGAATTGCAGTTGGAAAATTAACGTTAAATTCAGGATTGGTTGAACTTAATGATATCATAGTAGTTTTTGACGGCGTTGTATTAGCTACGATCTGCTGTAATAATTCTAACGATGACATTATTTAAAATACTCCGTATTTAATAGAGCGGAAATTCAACCCTCCACTTTATCATTAGAATCCACTTTGAATGCCTCATGATAAGTTTCCATTATCGTTGCGAACTCCTCATCGGATATTTTACCATCGCTGAGGTACGCCGAAAGATACGATGATAGTTTAGAATAAGATGATGTTGCTGTGTGCAATTTCATTATGTACTCGTTTAGTTTATCATTTGTACACGTAGATATTTTCTTAGCGATAATACTGAAAATACCTGCGCATGTTGTTGCCGTTGAAACTATAATTGTTACAACTGCAGGCGCTGTCATCGTTATTGTTGATAGTAATAATCCAGTTCCAGCAATAACAGCAGAAACCGAGTATACCATTATATCAATAACAACCATACGTCGCCGATATTTTTTTACCTTTATCGTGTAATCGTCGATGATATTTTTTAGTTTTGTTTGACACTCACATACTTGAGCGTATCTGTGACGTTGAACGTCGATAAATGACTCTTGATTCATTATACTTATCTAGATAACTAACTGAGGAGTTTCACATACAAATTCCAAGCACCACCAGTATAGTGCTCTGGTTAAATTTTTATCAGATGCCTCCAGCAGAAATGTTTCTTCCGTATCTTTATTTATTATAACGGATACAACTCCAGAAAAAGTATCGATTGAATGACGCCATGGCAATGTAGTAAATATACTGAATTTTGCTATGCTAAATATAGACAGCCTGTATACGCCAGTAATTTCTGCGGTGTGTTTGAGATTATTATCTTGCAGTGTCCATACTCCTAATCCTGATGCTACTGTGTATACTACGTTGAAGATCTGCTTGTGAGGCATTCCAGCAAGTAACTTTGTTACTAGATTCGGTTTTTCAACGATATCAGGAATTCCACTAACAATATCGTTGATTTTCATGTTAATGTCGGTAAGTTTTATGTCAACGACTGGTGGATTTCCAAAAAAGTCATTAATAGATCTGTTTATATTTCTACGGAAATTTAGAAATGTTTGCACGTGATTGGTAAAATCAGTTCTAAATGCAGTAATTTCATTATTGACTGTCATTAATGATTTATTGCTATCATCGACGTATTTCTTCGTTGCGGCGTCAAAATCTGTTTCTGGTGTTCTGAGATTATTAATACCATTATTATTCATGTCGAGAAATGCACGCATTATACCACCGCGCACTGACACGTACTTGGATTCTTGATCATCGACGTATGTTTTTGTTGCTGCGTCTGTATTTGCGATTGGATCTCCAAGATACGTAATTTTTCTTCCTGACATAATAATGTCACCAGTAAATACATCACCAGTTTTCTTAACATAATCGTTAACCGATTTACCGGAATCCTGTATTTTACCTTGATCAGTGAAAGTAACGATATTATTAACAACCGCGTTGGGAATTCGTACAAGTACATCTGGTAGTTGTATGTTACTCGTTTTTAATCGTCTTTGTTTGTCCTGAAAAACGACGACTTCATTTTGATCCACACTTGTGATATTTAATAAATCATCGATTTCATTTCTGAGCTGATCAAGAGTTGCATATTTAGATAAATCGACCTTCTGAGCTCTACCTGAGGATCTTCCATAAATATCTACCATTATATTTACTGATATCTGTTTAAGTGTGATGACGTAGTGTAGTGAATGCGTGCACGACTTTATGAGGTGGCGCTGTTGATTTTGATACAGCATCAAGCACAGCGAGGGTTTCACGACCGCATATTGGGGGATCAGTTATTTTTTGTGTTGGTAGCGTTGAATAAAAGATTGGAATACTTTTATCGCCGGTAACGTACTCTAAAAATTCTTTTGGTGGTGCTAATCCATACGAATCGAAATAAATAATTCCACGTGGATCAATTGCATATCCGACCCAATGAGTACCTGGGCCAGAGTTTTTATCGAGATTAATGATACCGGTTTCAATATTGTTTGGTTATTTTTGGCAATTGATCGCGCATAAAAACACCTCTGAAGTTTTTTATTTTTAATTTTTTAGCAGCATTAAGTAAATCAAAATTGGACATGGGTGATATTAGTAAACTGTCCCGGGAAGTCTTAGACCCTTTCCGTACCACGAATACGGGGTCCCTGGTAATCTTAGACCCTTTCCGTACCACGAATACGGGGTTCCTGGTAGTCTTAGACCTTTTCCCTTTTTTTTTTGATTCCTTGTCCGGTTGCTTTCTTTAATGCCATTCCAGCAGCTGTTCCAACAGCACCTAATGCAGCTGCTTTTGCAACAGCTGGGGCTGCAGCTGCTATTAATGCTGGTATAGCTGCGAGAAGTGGAAATATACCACCCGTCTTAGCAATATCTTTGATGGCTCCCGCAGAGAGATTAAGTTTGACGCCTTTATTTGATTTTTTAGCTTCATTGAAGTTTTTGAACTGACGCTTGGTCAACGATAATTTATTTGCACCGGTCATCTGTTCTCGCTTTAGCGATATTTTTATTCCACAGTTATTTTTTGATGTTGATTGCAGCTTTTTAATCTGACCAGGAGTCAGACTCACACTAACGTGATGATATGACATTATTAATATTATGAACGATCTAATTACATGTTTATTTACATATTTTCTACTGGAGCATCAATAACTCTCATTCGTACACCAACACCTTCGAGTAACATCGATTTATCGCTGAGTATAACGGCGATTGCTCTATAATTAGGAATATCTACAACATTTCTATTAACACGAGCTCGAAAATGAATATCTACAACAGATTGTCTGGTTAAATCTAAATGTTCTAGTGGAAAGTAATAAATCGGATACAGCGTTGTAAAATCTAGCTGCGATATTTGTAAACCAGTATCAATGTTTTGATCACGTCCCATGAACGTCATAAGACGATGATATGCACGTGCTACATGATTTTGATCGAAATTTAACAAAATATCCTCGGATGGTTCTTGGTGTCCATTTATCCTTAATGAAACCTCAGAAACACCAAGATTGTCAAATATCATAATAATAAGATTTTGACTATTTATTCGTGCAGTATTTTGAAACGCCATAAATATATGTCTTGGTGCAGAAACACCTTGCTGAGAAGCTATTTGCCATGTAAATAAACCATTAATAGCGCTATCTATAGCATCTGTGGTAATAGTCAACCATGACAACGTTGATTTACCACCTTGACTCATAAAAGATAGCAACCGGTCTTCTTCAGATATTGACGGAGTCATCACTGGCATCCACAGGGAAAGTTTTGTTAGTACTACTATACCAGGATCAGTACCGGGGAGTCGCCAGATTGCATCATCGTCTGTGCCTTTTCGTACTAGTACAACTGTGTGTTTGGCTCCGAAAATGACTTTTCTAACATTTCTACAGAATCCAAAGATATGTGACAGTGGAATTGCACATGAAAATACTCTTCTTCCACCACGCAACATTGCTCGACGTGATCTAAATCCTAAGTTAAATTCTTCATCTACATTAATAATCATTGTTTGTACATCCACATCGGCGGTTCTAGCAAAATTTCTTGGTCGTCTTATTTCATATTGTTGGTACTCTGGAGAATTAGAAGTATCTTTCGCAAACATCATTGATGGACCAGCTGATCTTGAGTAATCGTCGCTGTATCTTGCAAGGCCTAGTATTGTCGTGGCAACGTCGACTTCTTTCTGAATTGATTCAATATTTTTTCCGTCAATCATGTACGTAGCGCTATCAAATAACGCCATAATACCATTATTAACAAAGCCGACACTAACATCAGCTCCATATGCTACTGGTGGTGCTGCAGGATTAGCGTTATTTAAAATTTCACCTTCGACTTCAATAAATGCTTCAGCGGGTAAGAAATATCTGCTTGTATCCTGAACCTGTAGTTCGATTCGTCCACGCCGATCTGGCTCTCGTGCGTCGTAAGAATAATACTGATAATCGCGCACAGACTCATCTTTGAGAACTGGTGCATCCATGTCGAACGCGGGGTCAGATATGCGCTTAAACATCTTTATTATTATCGTCTTCGTCTAACACGAAGACCACTTCGGGAAGTGAGTCCACTTCCTGCTATCAGACTAGCGGTTATATTTTTTTCCTTTTCCGACATTGGTACATCAGCCAACTCCGCTAGCTTTTGATTAGCGGCTTGATTTATTATTTTACTTACACTTGCGGGCATCACTTCAGTGCTGGCCAATTTCACAGGTTGAGGTCGGGTCGCTTGTGGTCTGCGTATTAATTGTGATAGTCTATCTTTGATTGCTGAGAATGCTTTGCTAGCAATATTACAAACAGCGCTTATACCTTTTTCACGAACAACATCAATAGCTTTCATTCCTAGCTGCTTTGCAATCAGTATTGCTTTTGGGGTTATTCTTCTAAACAGACCCTGAATAACATCACCTAGTCCATCTCCGTAGGTCGTTTTGTATACTGGTAATCGAGAGTTTATTACCCTGACCATGGTAGGTCCACGAGTATTGTGTATGATCATCTTATTATTAAGTGACTTTATCACTAATTACATACTTAGTCACTATGATAATCATTAACGAGAGCCCGATATACATTAATATCCATGATACCGCCTGTAAATAATCGTTTACAAATATCAGCTGCTTCATTAATGATTTCTGGGGAATTATTACCAGCTCGTTTTCCTCCAATGAGAATTTCTAGTCGATCAACATCAGCAAGAACGTTATTGGGACAAGTAATAAGACCACTTCCTAAACCACTTCCAGTTGCGCCAGGAGAGGTGTCTGACGGCCAATATTCTTCTTCTTCCTCACTTATTGCTCTGACTGGTTGTCGTGGTGATTGTAATTGTTTCATTTTTTCTTGTCGTTCTTGTTCTCGTTGTTGTCGTTCTTGTTCTCGTTGTTGTCGTTCTTGTCCTCGTTGTTGTAGCTCTTGTTGTAGTCTTTGTAATTGTTGTGATGGTGGTGCTTTTTGTTGTTGTTGTGGTAGTGGTGGTTCAGATTGTTGTTGTTGTGGTAGTGGTGGTGCTTTTTGTTTCTTTTGTTTTTTCTCCTCTCTTCTTGATTGAATTAATTTATCAATTTCCTTATCATAATAATTATATAATGGATCATCATCTCTAGCTTGTTCAACATCCATAAGTATACGATATAAATATTTTTGCCATTGTTCACTGGTTTTAATATCTTTTGCTTGTTCAGATTTCATTAATTTACCTCTTCGACTAAAACTATCCACAGCAAATTTAGCTAATTGTCGTAGGTTAAGGTTATTAATTGTCTTAACAGTTTCTTCATTAAATTTATTTTTCAATTCATCAGTACTTATTGCACGACTCTTTTGTTCAGAGGCTAATGCTTCAGCACCTTCTTCCTGGTCTGCATCTTCAGGTTGATCTTCATCATCAGGTATTTCCGGGACTGGCATCGCAGCAGCTATTTCGGCTGGAAGTTCACGTAAAATTTCTTTTGTCTTTTTTGTTCTTTTTGCTATTTTTCCAGTTGCTTCAGCGGTGTTCTCTAACACAGGTAGAATACCTTTAGTAGTCTCAGTGATAGGTTTAAATAATCGTTCTGCACCTTCTGCAAATTCCATCTTATACTCCTGACGCGATTGTAGTTGTTGCTTAACAGAATCACGAACAGGTAGATATTTTTTAATTGCCTTTAGTCGCTCTCGAGCTAATTTAGCTGAGTGTGGTTCTTCAATATTCATTATTGATAATATCTATAATGGCTGTTTAATTTATAGCAGCAGAGAGGGTGAACGACATACGCGTAGTGACCAGCACGTGAAAAAATCAGAAAAAATCTGGTCAATTAGAGAAGTTTTCATTATTAATGCAAAAATTTCTTTTTTTAGCCTTCGTAGGAACCCTTAAATTTCAAAAAATAAGGTCTCTGCAAAGTTGTAGGGTTCACCCTCTCTGCTGCTCACGTGCATGCAAGTAGTTATGAATAAAGATTACTACACAAAACAGAGCTACTCAAAAGACTTTCTTCTGCGTTCGCCCAGTTTTGAAGAAGCTGGCATTGTCTGTGCGAAGTCTGGTGTTATTTTCTTGCACTTTGACAATTCCAGTAAATAAGTGTATATCTAAAAGTCAACGGAAAACGTGACCATGTAACACAGCTGTTGACTAGTTCTCACATGCATTATGAGACAAAACAACAAGAAAATAAAACGCCATTCAATCTCATGTGGACAAGGTGGATATTGAATGCTTCAAAACATGGATACCAAACCATTTTGTATCATTAAACGCAATGACAACACAAAAACATATTCCGATTGTACTGGTTGTTGGTGGGATTTCTTATTTTGAATGAGAATAGACAGAATCTAACACAAGCGTTGTGCTTCTACGACTTTATTTCAACAAGTGAAAAATCTGCAACTTTCAACACATAAACTATTTATATATATCCTATATTTCTTTAGATTAAACATTTCTATTTTATAGCATTAGAATCAATATTCAGTATTTACCAGTATTGTCAGTTTAAAACGTCGATGTGCCGTAATTGTCATGTCTTTACGTGTCTTTGCAATTCTTTGCTGTGTAATCTAACTATAAAACTATGAACACAAGGATTATATGCATATTTATTTTATATTTTTATTTTATCTTTTTGTTATCTTTACCAATAACAGGAACTTTTCAGTCAGTAAAGTTTTAAAACTCCCTTGCGCGCTTCTCATTTGCCAGTGATTACTACACGTATACTAAAAATATATGCCCCCACGGAATTTGCTCCATCATTATTAAATGAGATAAAATGTTACTACTACTACTACTACTACTACTACTACTAATAATAATAATAATAATAATAATAATAATAATAATAATGATACTAATAATAATAATCCATTTTTATTAACATAAATACTATTCTGAATATTTGCAATAATTCATTGCAACTGTGAGTGCAAATATACATTTAAAACAACGAACAACATATGGACAGTAGAAAAATTGATATTTAAAAAAAAAAAAAAATTGGAATTAACATTCAGGATTTTCCTTTGTCGATTTAAATTGTCTATGTACCGTCTTTGCGCGCCTTTGTCTTTGCGGTGTTTAAGTAGGACCCCTTTGGAGGAGTACTTGAACAAGCGCCCATGCGATTAGGATCCGCTCAAATCCATGACACCGAAATGTCAACAATATTTAAACGAGGCTTAGTTTTAAAGTATAAAGGGCCGATCAAAGTATAACAGTGGTCACAACTTATAATTGGCAAATTGACATGTCTCGTGAAGCGGTGGATCAAAAAGCTTTGCTTCAGGCTGCCAAGGCACAAGTGGCATCGGTAATGGACAATGCCATAGCCGAGATGGAGAACTTGAAACCGGGGGAGGACGATGTGTTTTATGTTCAACCAATCCAGGACCCATACCAAAAGGCCGTTTCTTACCTAGAGAAGCATAATATACTACAGCTTTTTCAGGTAAAATAAAGAAGAAAATTTTCACTTTCTGAGGTGGGTGGGTGTATCTAGGAATACATTTTTTGAAGGTCACCTGTTTTCGTGAATGAACATGTAGTTGATATTCATGGTAAGTAAATTTTACAACTTTTCCTGCTAATAATCAAAAGTCGATAAGCATTAAACATAAAATAAGGAAAAAAATGAGACACATAAATTCTGTTGTCTTTTCCATTTGGTCAAAAATACAAGTTTTGTGTCACAATTTCGATTATGTGCAGCAGAGACTATTTGGGTCAGCTGAAGTGTACCTTAAATGACAAACACTATTGCATTGCTGCCATGTACCTCATCAGGAAGAACTGTTATTAGCATGATCACCATGCACATGATTTGCAGTAGGTTATTCACAGAGCTGTAATTTGCATACTTTATGTAAAGCTGTTTGCATGGCTGTGTAGCAGTTGCATGAATAACATAATTAAAATTACAGTCAGTAAAATGGAGGTTTTCACATTAAGAATTAAAGCTATACAAAAGTTATGCATATGTTTATCCTTGTTATTAATTACTTCTGATGCCATTTTTGCAAGTAATTGTAGATAAGACTGGTACAGCATTATACTTTACTACCATGGTCGCTCTGCATCAATGCATCTTTACAAAAGTCTAATACCAGTTATATCCATAAATAACTTGGAGAATTAAGCACAATGACTTGTGAAATGATCAGCATATTTTGATGTCTGCCATGTGCTGTCTTGTAATATTATCATTCCAGTGCTTGAACTGTGCAAGTAAAGAATTCCTAACATTTTCCACCTGTATGTTAGGTAAAATCTTCACATTCTGCACTAAACCACTGTGGAGTAAAAATTGCAGCAAAATGAAGTATGAACTGAATGTGATGCAGGCATATGGTTTTCTCCACGTGGCACTTTACAACCAAATTTACATTTGTCTTCCAAAGGGAGGTAACCCATTAAGAGGCATGTCAAATTTCTGTTTCCTGTTATTTATCTGTTATAAATTGTACTCTCTAACTTGACCAGCTGCTGCACAATCATTACTTTATAAAAATGTTCCTCATTTTGAGTACAAACTTTTTACTGTGCTTATTAAAACATTTTTGCAACATGGTGAGGTTAGACAGTTGTCTGGATTTGGGTCACATGTTTATTAAAGGTCAGTCGCTTTACTCAGCAGAGGACATGTATGCAGGTAGTAGCATTTTATAGCACCTCAGCACATTAGTGGCTATATAGTGTCAACTAAAACTTAGGTTCTAAAAGGTGAAGAGAATTGCACAAAAACTTTCCAAAGATAAACCTTATGAAATAATGGTAAACATGAAATACAGTAATATAAAATACATAAGGTAACGATGTTAACAGTCTGTATATGAAATAAAAGATAAATTATTAATGTAAGAATACTTGATCATCATTGTTATTACTTATTGTTTCAGTGTACAGATAATTATAGGTTAAGAAAATGACAACATTACTTGCATTATTATTGTCACATTACTGCAATACTAGTATGACTTTTTGTTGGATGTACAAATAAGTAAAGGTAAAACATAAATAAAATTTTTAATTTATTCCCAAGTGCAATTATATATTACATTTTAATACAGTTTTCTGCTAAAAAACTCAGATAAAGTAATGATGATTCTGTGGAGAGTGATTGTGTAAGGTAAAATAGTTGTTGGTTGGTCTTTAACAGGCAGCTGACTTGGGCTGGCCTTTGTGGGTATTTAACCTGTGACCTTGGTATTATTAATCCAATGTTCTACTAAATGCGCTACCATGACTCCCTGTATGAAACACTACACACAATAGCTTACAGTGCATAATGTCCTCTTACTTTGGCAGCATACTTGCTGTCAAATATAATTATTCTCTCTTTTGCAGAATCTTACAGCCAGCATAGTTTACACAAAACCTGATAAACCCCTGGAGTTTATGATGCATGAAGTGGAGAAGATAAAGAAACTACAAAATAAAAATAAGGAAATAAAAAAATAAACACAGCTCCATGGTGAACATTGACAAGAAATGTTCAAGACCAGTGTATTATGTTGTGATACCAGATTTGTTGTGTCATTCTTCATCAGATATGAAGATTGGACTTATTATCCTTATTCAAAGGTTGTAAGTCATCAGTTGCAATATTGACATTTTTTCACTTATACCTAAGAATCTTTTTATGCTGAAAATCAGTACATTCAAAGCAGTTCATCATCAGCATTTATAGGTGTTATATAGTACCATAAGTGCTATCATTAAGTAATTTTTTATGCAGTGGCTGGACACCAAAAACCTAGGTCATGAATATGTAAGTTTACAGTTTTGCACAGTGCTTGCCTGATGCTGTCTTGCAAGTAAACAAGCTTCTTTAGGTGCATTGTCTACTTGCAGGCTTTTACTGCCTTTTTTCAAATAACATATATTACTATTCCAGGCATGTGAAATGAGAAACTGTTGTGTCTTGTATATTTTCTTTCCTTCTCAGAGCACTAAAAGTCTTTGAGGGAGGAAAACATCATACAATCTCACCATATCCAACAAGTATGTATGTATGTATGTATGTATGTATGTATGTATGTATGAATGGATGGATGCATGCATGTATGTTTGTATGTATAGGGTTTAACTGCATGTAAAGGCAATATTAGCTAATGGTGATAATTAAAAGATAAGTCTCAAAATGTAAAGATAAAGAATCACAGAAAAGACTTCAGGATGATAAGCATTTCCAAATACACATCACTGTGTTGTACATGATAGGTGTAAAAAGTAAATATGTTAAAACTCTGTAAAGGGTATATAAAATAAAAGACAATCATACAAAATATCAAATCCTTAAAGTTGTTCATTAAACTGAATTCCCTCAAAAAGTACAAGATTTTCTATGGTGGTATGTCATAAAGTTTCTTCACTGAGTTCAGATTAAAAAACATTTATGTCTGTCAGGGTGCAAGTGAATACAGCCTACAAGAAATTGTTCAACTGTCAGTGACCACTGGTAGGGTATGTACTCTGATCAAGGTTTACCATTCAGGAGGTATGTAAGAGTACCATATACCTATACTGCACTACACATCACCTGACACAATACCATCTCATCCCTGTGATTATTTTTATGTTATCTACAGTCTTTTCATTTCATGTACTTGCAGGACTGTAATTTTTCTTTCAGAGTCCTTATTTAGTGATAGACTTTAATAATAATAATAATAATAATAATAATAATAATAATAATAATAATAATTATTATTATTATTATTATTATTATTATTATTATTATTATAAGTGAAATATCCTCCCACTGGCACACACCCCTTTTGGGAATAGAATGATCTTCCCAATTCACATATTGTATTATTCACACTTTGTATTTTTATATACATGTATTTCATAGTAACTCATTTTCAACTGGAGGTTGGATTTTAGATTTGGCTGGGTACTAAATCTTTTATATATTTTATATGCAAATTAATGTTACTGATGTTTGCTCTGATTGACTTTGTAAATGTACCAACTTAAATTATTAAAAATAACATGATTCAACTGCATGTTATGGCAGTTAATATTTTTTACTATTTATTGTTTTGCTCTTTTGAACAGTTGAAGTTATTAGGAGATTATATAATGCCCTGTATGTATCATAATACAGTAGAACCTGTCTTGAAAGACCATCCCATCTGCCAAACAATAATGGTCTCTCAAGACAGGTGGTCTCTCATAACAGGTCAAACCACTACAATAAATATGTGCATGGAGATCCTGGTCTCTCAAAACAGGTGGTCTCTCATATCTCTTGACAGGTTTTACTGTATTGTCAGTGATGTAAAAGTATATAATCAGATCTTTCTTGAATAACACATTATACATGTGAGGAAGTATACCTGCAGAAATGTTGCATATTAAATTATGAAAATATTTTACAGTATGCAAGAGAAAAATATTTTCAACTGAATATCATTCATCAAAAGCACTAGATGATAAATCTGTCTTAATAATGCTTATTGATTAGGACCATTAAAATAAAAATGTAATTATTGAGAGAGATTTATCAGTTTTCAAAACTACCAAAATGCTACTTCTGAAATCAGATTTAATCCTAAACTAAATAGCATTCATTTTATTTCTACAGAATTTAAAGTTTAATTTATTGCAAAATTTTTGTTTTATTCTTCTGGAAAACATTTCCTTATTTTCTTTCAAAGCAAATAGGAGCTATTATGAGGTTAATATTTGAATAACTTTGAAAAACATTATAATGAATCATATTCTTCTTGTACATGATGTTAGCAGATGTATAAGGGAGGAATATAAAATATATCCATCTAAAATATAGCTTAAGTTGAAAAGTACAATCTCATAAGGATTAATGTTAATTCCTGAAAAATATATATACTAACAGAATATTTTAAAGAGTTATTAATTGTTCTCCAGCATTTTATCACACATTAAAACTCAGACTTTTCTCTTTGAAGATTTACAAATAACTTACAACATTGTTGAGGTCACTTGATAGTTGGGCTATAATGGGAGTTGCATGTTATGTTTCCTGCAAGAGTGTATCAAAAATATATATCACAGCACCAGTGTTATCCCCCTTGTTTTCCTTAGCACATGTAGTTATGTTTTAAGTGCTTATTGCTTCTTTTCAAGCCCATCAGTATAAAATAATAATGTACTATGCTTGAGAGACATAAAGGCTTCTGTAAAACTACTAATCCATTTATTCATATGATCATTGTCTACCTTTTATTTCACATAAAACGATGTCCCCAAGGAATGGCTGGAAATGATTCCAGATGAGATAAACATGATTCCAAGTGAGATAATTATGAAGGTGTATGATAAAGTGTTAAATCTTCCTACACCTGTAAGACTAATTAGTATTATGAAAGCTACCTCTAAATGCCAAAATCAATTAGAGAGGCTTTGCAAATAGTCACAGTAAATTGACCTAGTCACTGTGTTTGAAATGACTGTATTTGTCGACTAATATCATAAATTTAAAAGAATGAACTTGGCATCTTTATAACAGATCCAAACGACTTTCACTCATGCTTAATTGTCAGTATTGTGTAAAAGACATCATCAGATTCAGTAAGTGTTATTTGTTTTCATAAACATGAAAATGCACAATGCATCAAAGATTTGATCCTCAGTTCTCCCTTTCAAATATGGGCTTACATCTAGAATTTGCATTTTGCTCATCTGAAAGTTAAAATAGCTGAAGCAGGTCTGGTTAATTGAAATACAATATATTGAAAATGAATAAAGGAATTTAAATTCTTGTCAATTTTATGACCTAGTAATATATTAACAAAATAAATATATGCAAGTACTTTACACTTGTAGATTGAATTGAAACAAACCTTTTGAACAAAACTTATAACAGATAACTATGTAACTTTTCTAAATTTGAAACGTTTTAGAAATTGAGCAATTAGAAAATTTTCCTTAATAGAATCCCATTATACAACACACATCTGTATTTTAGAGTGGGTATCATTAATAAGCAGTGTGATTGCTATTTCTATCCTAACATAAACATATGATGATGATGATGATGATCAGAAGTGAAAATAAGCAGTGTTAATTATATACTAATGTGATCATATGATGCTGATAAGAAGTCAAAATAAGCAGTGTTATTTATATACTAATGTGATCATATGATGTTGATAAAAAGTCAAAATAAGCAGTGTTAATTATATACTAATGTGATCATATGATGTTGATAAGAAGTCAAAACAAGCAGTGTTAATTATATACTAATGTGATCATATGATGTTGATAAGAAGTCAAAATAAGCAGTGTTAATTATATACTAATGTGATCATATGATGATGATCAGAAGTAAAAATAAGCAGTGTTAATTATATACTAATGTGATCAGATGATGTTGACAAGAAGTCAAAATAAGCAGTGTTAATTATATACTAATGTGATCATATGATGTTGATAAGAAGTCAAAATGAGCAGTGTTAATTATATACTAATGTCAGCATATTATGATGTTGATAAAAAGTAAATATCTTAAGAAATAAACACTTGACAAAGCTACCTCCTGCTTTGTTAGTGGCAAGCTTGCTTTTAGTATTTGTTTACAAGTTGACTATAATGTTGAAGATTGAATTTTATGAGGACATTTTCTTATTTTTTAAATGTATAGATTTTTGGTAGGAGATGCATCAATATGCAACACTTTCATCATTTGCTGTAAACTTGTAATATGTTGCAAATTTAATTAGGGATTGTGTAATAAAATTCATTTCTCATAATATAGGAGATAGTAATTACAATGTTAATAATAACAGTAATTGCAAAGTTATGTATTTATTATTTGAAGATATTGTTATAAAGACCTCATAGTTGTATTTTCTAGGGCTGGCCACACATGACCCAATGGCTTAGGAGCTCATATCTATCTTTACACCATCTTTCATTGCTTTCTGTTGTTTTTGTTGTTGTTCATTATGATACAATAATTGATTGTGTTTTAAATAAGACCAAAGCCAGATGTGAATAATGTCTGGTCAAGGCTGGAATCACCAAAATCATGGGCATGTACCCACATTTAAAATCACATAACTGTCAACCTGTGTTAAGTATCAACTTCAGGGAATGAGAACAATCAGCTTCTTAAGGTTGATTTCTTCAAATACATTACCCTATCATAATACCTTAGTAGGATGACCACTGTGTTGCAAATTCAGCCCTCTGAAACAGATGTGCAGCTATAAATACATCGCAAGGTTGTCTGCATGCCTACATATGTATGCGGCACAAAAGAGGGAGCACATTTTAGATATTGGGATTGGTGTAACATCCCATTCATACTGACTTACTTAAAGGATGTATCCTCCATCTATGTGTCTGTTTCTGACTCTTTTCCTTCGAGACAAAATTTTCTGACTTTATTAGAACAACTTTGTTGTACAAGATACATTTTGGTGCCACTTTATTATAACATGCCCTGGTCACTAGTACATTTATTCAATGTGTACTGACCTATATGCTTAGAGTCAGTGAATGTATAAAATTACATACCACAAAGGCCATACAATTTCTACAGACATTTATTTGTTCACTAGTATCCAATTCACAGTAAGATTATCTAATAGCATTTGGTCATTGACTGTAATTACAGACCAGAGGGACATGCAGATAATTTCTATCAGCATTTTTATTGTTCACCAGTGTCCACTTCATAATTGGTTTAGGCAAGATGCTTGACTAATTTTCACCTGTATATGCTATCTGCTAGTCCTCAGTATTTACAGGTGTCAACAATGGGCAGGACAAAGTGAACTCAGTGCAGGCATCTGACAATGGCAGTGAATACTCATTTGACATGCCTGGAATATGTTGGATGTCACTCAGACCATACATTTGAAATTTGCATACATTGGATGGAAAATAAGTGGATTTCAGTCTTCTCCGAATAAACACAGTTTCATGGGAAGGTGAATTTGCATACCATTAAAGATGAGGACATCATAACCATCAACACAAATGTCACCTCAGTGTGAATTCCTTATGCTCCTTACTAGGCAGGTGAACCATCTCAACCAAGGCATCACATACAGCCTCAGCTCAGCCTTCATCCTCAACAAAAGATGTTTTTCATTGTTATCTTTGTCTAATACCGAATAGGTATGTTAACCCTTCTACATGTCTTATCACATTTGATGCAATCAGTAACTCATTATGGGGATCCAGTATCCCCTAATCTGTCCAAGCATCATGAATCCAACACAGAAAAGTGTTGGTGTTTTGCCCAGATGAAACTGACATCAGATACAGATCACTCATGGTAAGAACCAAATCCAATCAAGTGTATATTGATACCCAAATAGACTTGATACCTTTATGGATCCAGCTTGACCTAGTGCCATCACAACCCAATGATGAATGGCCACAGAATGGCCTATCACGACTTATTTCATATGGTATTGGCTATGGTGATGTTATCAATCTTGGATGTGCACAACCATGTCTGAACCAGTTATGATATTGCCATCTGGACAGACTTCCAGTATGGTTCGTAGTCAGAGTCTGCAAGCTTTCGGCAAAATCATCTCAGATATCACAGTCGGCATCGGCATCATTTGACTCCTGCTATACAATGAATTACATTCATGGAGCTCATCGTTATTACTTGACATAACAATGACTAGAGAAAACTCTGCTATCAGTGCATTGATCAGGAAAATGTTTTGCTTGCTACCACCTCAATTTTGCCCACCTCCTCCTGCTATGTCAACAGAGATATACAGAGTGCTAGTATCCATTGATTCTTGGTGAACAAAGACCAGCCCATGTTCATGTGGTTACCACTGTCTGGTGGAGTGGTGGACATTTTGCATTGTTTAGAATGGGAATTGCAATACTTCGAGGAGTCAACAGACCATTCTTTCACAACAATGGCTGCCATCCAGTTTGAAAATGCATACTATAGACGCTTTCATTTCAGATAAAAATCCCAACTGTCAACAGAAATATAGCAAGTCTGGGGATGTCAGGGCCTTCTTCATTATGGATGTACCAGAAACAATTTATTGATATTCAACAGTTGTCCAGAACATCATTGCAAAAGGCTTTGTGTTTGTTCTGGTATCCATGTCAGTCCTGCTGCAAGTGAAACATAGCATAGATATATCCACCACTATGCTCACTGGCCACACACAGAACTGGTTTTGTTGAATTGTGGTTCTGTTGAACAGGGCAACATACACAACAAACATTTGCCATAACAGCTACAATGAATCTACAACTAATGAAAAGAGGTGAGTGGCTCTACACTTCTGTTTTCCTCAAAAGAAATTGCAAGGCCACACTCAGATAACAGCCATTGTCATCTAACCTGCTCCTCAAAGGTCCAGTGGAGGAAGTTTGTAAGCACACTTCCAGTAAAATAACTCTTGCATAGGCTCAACATATGAGACCTCAGTAAGCTAACAGGGAGCAGAGAACAAGATTGACCCCTACTAGGGCATGTTCATTGCAGAGATGACTTTACAGGTCCTATGCATATTTAAAAGGCAGTTGTCAAGGGCCGTTGACAATAAGAAATGTTGAGACGTTGATCACTTTTGCCCCAATTTCTCCCAGCATAGCCTCCTTCCCTAAAAGAAATGAAGCCATGCTTGTGCCACCCCTATCACGTATTTGGGTTGCCATGGAGCCTCACTGCTATAGATGTTCCAAAAGGTCCATTCATGGCCAGCATTTTGCAGGAGGAGATTTGGCGTCTTCTCAGAAAAAGTGAAGTAGTGATTGTGTGAAACACAAAGACACATGGCTTTTCTTCAAGATGTTTCCTAGTGCCAAAGGTTAATGAATGGCACACTTCTTCCAGTCATAGATAGGCTCTCTCAATCTTTTGATATAGGCACCATGGCTCATAATGGAGATGCAATTCCTGGTTCTAAATGTTATTCAGGTTTGCTTACAAGGATACAGCATTCCATGTCATGACACTCTCTTTTGAGCTCAACATCAGTAACTGGGTATTCACAAGAATTATGGACAGAGTAATGTCTCAGTTGTAGTCTGTCAAAACATCTATGACATTACCTGGGTAATATACTACAAAACAACTGGTAAATTATATTTTAAGTCAAGACATGAATTCCCTTGTTTCGCTTCTCATCCACCTTGGGTTCCTTATCAGCAAAGACAAATCTGACATCGTCCCATCTAAACATTTCACCCACTTGGGAATGGAGTTCTGAACACATTGGAGCAGGGTCTGACTGTGTTAGGAACATTCTTCAAAGATTAGCTCAATGATGTCTTCAATCCATGCAAAGAATCACATCTCATCCTAGGAATTCCAGTCTACTTGGTCTCCTCGATGCAGCAGTAGATCTATTTGTCCAGGGTCACATTGTTCATGAGATGATTGTAAATTACCCTGTTGCCCAGTGGTGACCAAACTGGAACAAATGGACAGTCTCAATTTATATGAGGGTATGTTTCAGCAAATGGGAGAACCTCACTTGGCTTATGGTGGGTGCTCCCAGGTCAAGCTTCTGGGAATCATGACTTGTTCAGATACCAGCATACTGTGCTAGGGTGTTCACCTCATGCCATTGTTTTGGGAGGCTAGCAGATTGTGGCCTCCTTAGGACCAACTTTTGTATATCAATCTCAGAAGGCAAGGGAGGACCAAATCCCCAAATCTGTGCCTCCCAGATTGGGATTTTCTTAGGTGGTGTCACCAATAACAAATTCACATTCAAATCCATCACATCCTGGGCAGGCTGAATGTATCATCAGACTCATCCTGACAGAGATAATCCACACCAAACAGTTGATTCACCCATTGGTGTTCAGTCAGATCTGTACCTGCTGGGGTCATCCACTTGTGGATCAATTTGCCACAAGGTGGAATGCAGACTTCCAGCCTATTCTCAATTATAAAAGACCATATATAAAAGACTGGGCAGTTGTCGCTTTTTTCCAGATTGGAATGGTATGGACACATGATTATCATCCAACACCTCTGATCCCAAAGATCCTGGAAAAGAGTAAGAAACTTGTTTGCCATCTTATCCTGATTGCTTTCCGCAAGTGAGAAAAATTATGGATAAATGGCTTGTTAAGCCTGGCAGTGAAAATCCCGAGGAAAATTGGGTTTCTTAACTCACCTGCTCAGACAATCCATATTACAGGAGTTTCATCTGAACCCAAATCTAGTGAACCTCTACATCTGGATCATATTGAATAAACCCTCTGGGTTGACAATTTCTAAAAACAGTCGGTGGATGGAATCATTCAGATGAGAAGGTCCATCACCTGAAAGCATATGAGATGCAGGGGGTTTTCTCATATTGATGTGAGACACAGCACACCCCAGTTACCTAACTTTTTCCTGTAGCTTTTTGAGGTAAATAAGTTGGCACCCATCATTATAAAAGGTTACCATTCCACAATTTCAGACACATTTCATCATTACGAAAGGGAAGATATAGTACAAAACAATGACCTTTCTGGCCTTCTGGCAACTTTTGACCTGTCACAACCAATGGCTTTGTGCCCATAACAGAATTTATAGTGGGTTCTGTCATGGTTGAATAAGGTCCTGTTTGAACCACAGGTCATCTCTCATATAAAACCTGATTTCTAGTCACTCTAGCTACAGCAGGCAGAATCAGTGAAATGAAAAAATGCCTTGTTGATTGATCTGGTCTACAGTTCTGTTTTAGGATTTGATTTCATTCATTATGGACCCTGCTTCAGCAATTTGTTGTGGAATTGTTTCAGTCAGGAAACCCTTTGTCTCAGGGTCTTCTATGGGTCGCAGTGTCTTAGCTATCTTGGAGTGGTACCTGAAATGATCCGAGTCACCATGGATCCCATTTAGGGTCTTGGAGTGGTACCTGAAACAAACAGAGCCACTGCAAAAAGGAAGATCTCGATTATTTACAGCTTTGAAAGTTGGAAAGGTCAGTATTTATAAGATGGCTGTCATACTTCTAGGTATTATGATAGATAAGTATTATTGAAGAAACATATTTTACTCCCAAAGTTTGTTTCTAAAATTTAGTTGTAGGAACATACAGCACGAGGCCATTTAAGACAGGTGGTTGCTTAATAAATGTGACTTTAATGCAGGTTATATAATGGTTAGCATTTCATGAAGACCATTTGGAAACTTTATATTATTGGATTGAGGAAGACCGTATGATCTGGCATTTCCTTTACAATATTCATATAACAACTTCCTGATTTTGACTACTGTAGCCTTTTTCAGTCTTAATTCTAATATTGTGTATAACAAAATCTTTTCTGTAAATGTAACTATAGCTTTTGTAATACCTCACAAATACAATGTAACTTGAAAAAAAAACTGGTCACATCGTGTATCACAAATGTTTCTATTAACTTTATATATACTTTGTTGCCATATGGTATTATAGTAAAGGGATTGGAAACAAGTTAATAAAAACTTACAAATTCTTCTCTGCTTTATAAAATATACATATCAGATCCACAATGAACTGATATTTGAAATCAGCTAACAGAATGAATTAAACATTTGGGACCAAGAACCAACAGCTGGTATATGCAGATATATTTTTTCAAAATAATGTTTTTTTCCCCCAATATCAACATGTTATATACCCTAATTATGAAAAGAAAATAATCAATGCAATTTCAATTAGATATATGATGTCCTACATGAGAAAAACTTTAAAATGTGTACCACATTTTGTTATGTATAAGATTCCATATGTTGAATGATATCTTTCACTATAAAGTATTGATGATTTCACTTTGTTTCTGTTGTTAAACTAGCTGGCCATAAGATTTGATAGGCTTACAGTAAAACTGTTCTTGACTATTTCCATGCTGTGTCAGTTAAGCACTGCTCATTGAATTGTCAAAAAGAAGCATCAAATACTGTTATTTAAGAGAGAAATAAAACTAAAAAAACCAAATTTTATTTTCTAAAGTCATTAAATTGCAGTGTATTGTAATTATGTTTAGTACATCCAAATTTTAACTAGTGCTAATTATCTTGAAAATGCCATGAGTGGATGAAGCATTAATCACTGTATAGTCATGAAGAACTATCAAACCCGGGTTAAAACAAAAAAACCAAATGATTATTTTCTTTAAAAAAAAAGTCAATAAATTGCAAGTTTAACCTAGACAGTGCATTGTAATTACAAACAGCACAACCAAGCTTTAATAGTATTGATTGCTGGGCTCAGGAGAACCACATGTCCAGACTGCATACAAATTGGCTGTGACTTTACTACTTACTCGTCCCTGGGCCAAGTAAATGCAGATTTGCACCTTGAGGATGTATCTGTATGCATGCCCTAACAAGCTCAGAAATTCAACATTGCTTATTGATCACTTTTGCCCATTGTACCTATTTGTCCATGCAAAACATGTTACGAAGAAAGCCAACCTAGCTTTTTCCACAGGCATTTCATGAAATCTTGATAGGCAGGTTTTAAACTCTGAGTATCAAGCTTGTTTCAGATGACAATGGTATTATAGTAAGAGTGTAAGTGGTGATGTTTTGGTGTTCTGTGTTGAATATAGTGACAGCAAGGACAATTATCTGTTGCAACTCACATGTTTCAAAGAATACTTTGAAAACACTGTGCCAAGTCAGTGAAACATTGATTCCTATATAGTCAAAAAATACTGTGACTTAACTTCAGAAACAAAACAAAATGCCAAGTTTATTTTCCAAAATAAAATAAATTGCAAATTGGATTATTAACCTATTCTTCTGTTTCATGATATGTATCAGATACGTATCAATATTTAGTCTGTCATCATGAGAAAGATGAGAACATTAGCATCATCCGAGTCATTTAAAATTATATTTCATTTAAGCTATGAAAAAAGAAATTATTAAATGAAGATAAAATTCATTTCATCAACAGCTACTGAATATTGTACATTAAAAATTATAATATGAGTGCTCTTTGTCCTGGAAGTTGTTCGTCTCAGAGACCTGTACATCTTTATTTTGTACCTGGATATAATGAAAAAGAAATTTGAGCACTGCAAATGTGTTCAAAATGCAGTCTATAATACTTTCAAGATCCTGCACATCTTGAATCATAATGAATGTGTGTGTTGCATCCATGTGTATTATTCATGAAACTTTTGTTCCAGTTAATATTATTAGACATACTGGTGTCCATGGTTCTCATTCCTCCAGACATTATGAATTTAATTTGTAAATCAGTGGAACATAAATAATGGTTCCCATTAATAAATTAATGAATTTCTCATCACTAATAAGTTTATATTAAATTATTAGATTTGAAGGTTTATCATAATGTTCAGATTTTTGTGTTACTTTTGCCTTTTATTGTAATTTTTTTCTGTATTACATCTTCATATATTTGTTTTATTTTCAGTTTGGGCAATATGGTTTTCATTAATCAGATAAAAGAAGAGGTTATGGTTAGGCTTTAAGCTTTGTTTAAAAATTTAACTTTCCATTACTTATTTTGTGGTTTGGTTTACTGATGCCATAGATTCCGCAGAATGCCAAATAAAACTGTAATTATAGATTGTTTATTGATTTTATTAAGTTTGTGGTTAATGCATTACTAATATTTGGATTGATATTGAATAAATATTATTAAAGACTTTTGATTTTGTCACTCATTTTTCTGTTTCAATATGGTCAGTTGCCAGAATATCTGAAAATATACATAAAGGTAAATATAATGAACCTGTTCGTTGATTTGGTACCTGCTCTTTCTATTCTATAATATTTCCATTAAGATGTTTCCTTTCATCAGTAAATCTCAGGTGAAGTATTCCAGCCAAAATAGGTACAATTCAATGAAGAGCCTTCAAAGTCCCTTCTGGGGTCACAGAACTAATAGCATGGTGGTTATTAAAATTTGTGAATTAATGGGCAGATGGACTAATGAATGGCAAAGGTAATTACTGAAGAATCTTCATATGGCCTGGTCCTGACGCATGAAATACATGGCACCCCCCTGGCATCATAACACTGGCTTATAGGAAAACAGCATGAAGTCCCTGATATCAAGTTTTTACAGCCATTACATTAAATTTACTTAATTTAGTTCTTTTGATGTCTACTGTCATTGAGAACCAATTGCACTGTGTTGTCACATTATACCCAAATGCTGGAGGTTTATGCTAGTAAAATACATTTAATTTGACCTCAATTATACGACTGTACACTTTTATGACTCCATCACAATAATTCAGAAGTGCTGAATTTGCTTTAACAAAGTGTCTCTTGCATACAAGCGGTTTCCTGCAGAACATTTAATTTTGCATTCTCATATACAAACCTAATGACATGTACCTTTAAAATTCAGTTATGAAGGTGTTAGTTGAAACTCATTTTTGAATCTTCCATACCTGAAAACCTCTATATTCATTATTGTAAATTTCAACTACATCATTCATGAAAAAATGCACTTGAATGTATCACTCTCACAGAAGTTGAAGCAGATATTTTCTGTCTCTGATATGTATGAAGTGATTATTGCTAAAACAAAGAACTCACTAATGTTGAGACTGCAGCGTAGAAAAATTTGCAACAGGTTATGAATATGTGGTCTGCTGATACGACTAATGATACACAAATCAAAAGATAAAAGAAAAACAAATGATGACAATTAATGGAAAGAATTATAAAAATGCTGAGAATTCAAATGTTGTGGGATCTCTGCATATTTTTCAGATTTATATATTGTAAAATTCACACTGAGAAAATAAGTACATCAGATCCCTATCTTTAGTAAAAAAAAAATATCAACAATACATTTTCCAAAATAAACTCATAATTTAAAACTGTACATGGAGGTTCCCACCCCTTTAAATTTATTTTCTTAACTCTTCACATAATAAAATTTTGCCATGCTCTGATATTTGCTCTTGTTTCTCCATCAAAAATCTATTAGGCAAAGGTTAAATGATGATGTGCTTTCAGTTTAAATTTTTATACCCTATTTAAGGGGATGATCTATTTTCCAGTCTTTAACTTTTTGCTCTCTCTTTCTGACTTTTCCCTGTTGATTGCCTAAATAATACGTCTAAATCCTTTTCTTCATCATTCTGAAGGATTTGTGATAATTTGATTGCTTGCTATATCATGAGAAAAGAAAACAAGTAGGACCTACTCAGAAAGATCATCATAATTTTGCCTGCTTAGACACTGAAACTAATCCCTTTTTTGCACCTTCCTTTTCACATTATACATGATAGTTTAATTGATTAATAATGAAAGTACACATTCAAAGAAAACAATACCCCTTTATCTTTTTTGTATCCAACTTTGTGAACTGCACAAAATCCATTACTGTTAATTGATCTGATCATACAATCAATATACTTCTACAGTAGTGGTTGGTCAACTTGTTCTAGTATGCCATCAAATATATCAATCAACTAAAGTTTAGTCAAGGGAGATAATTAACATTTTAAAGATATTTATAATTGATCTTGAGCAACAGAATCTATTCTGTGTACCATAATCATTCATTAACCCAAAGACATACCATGGCAGCCGACCTGGGCTGGCCTGACAGGTATCAAACTCACAACTCATGGATTACGGGTCTACCTCTCTACCGACCAAGCAATAGTTCCCAACCTGCTCTGATGGTGCAGTATTTGAAAATAAAATCTTCGTGTACTCTGTTTAAAGCTGGGTGTGTATTACACATGAATAAAAAGGGTATATCTGTATTTTCAAACTTTTTCTTTCAACCAAAATCTCTATACAAATTGATTTCATTTTTTTTTAAAAAACAGGAGTATCTCGGAGTATCTTGAGAAAATTAAATTTTTTATTGAATAGGTAAATGTTGTACATGTTTGACCATTTTCTTTTATTTTAAAATTTTTACCTTTATACATTATGTATATCTATATTGTATACTTAATTTTTGTTATGATTTTGGGTTGTGCCTACCTGATTTTTATGAAGACTCTAAGAAGCAAACAAGATGTTTACTTGAATCTGAGTTCAAGACCTAGGTTTTTCTGTAAGAAATCTATTATGTTGGAGGTCAAGTAAGTTTGTATATAAGAGATTTGGTAAACAATTATTCATTCCTGTTTTATGATCAATCTCTGGAATCATATGTTCAAATATAATTTGAGAGGAATTATTTAAATTATTCAATGGAATTACAAAGTGCTCTTTGACCTTTTGGACTAAAACACAACTTTAGGATCATTGAAATTTTATTCAAATAGACATTCTGGATTATATCATTGTGATACATCAAGAAAATTAGAATTCATTTGGAACATTCTATACGTCTGAATCTGTGATAGGACATTGGGATTTGATTCACAAAACTGTAAGTTCCTCTTAAATTTTCACTTTGTAACTTAAAGATTAAACTGTGTGTTGAATTTTACTCGTTTTAATTGTTAGTTTTGCTTCTTTTCTGTTACTTAGTTTAAGACCTAGAGTTGTAACAATTAACTTCTTGTATACAGGCTTCAATTTATTTGGAAGGGTTTATCTTCCTGAAGTTTTTGTGCAATTCTTCAGCTTTACATTTTTAGAACCTACTTTTAATTGGTATCATATAGCCTTTACTGTCCTGAGATACTGTTAAATGTTAAAACATACATATATCTTGCCATAATTTTAAGTGGCAGCAGTGCTCAAAAAAAATTTTAGGCACAGGCTGGTGACTTTAAAAAAGTGATAAGCCCCGACTCATATTCTACAAACCCTGAATCCAATTTCCACATGTCCAAAATTGCCCCTTTTTTTAATATTATTTGTCAAACAAATGTGGCAATTGTCATACTTCAAATATGAAAATATAAAAACAAAATCATATTAAACTGATTTGTGTGTTTATTGGGATCTCACAAAAGTTCACATAAAGCAATGTTTTCTTTCAGAACCTGAGGTCAGCCATGGTCTCATGGCTCCAACAATGTCTTTCTTCCTCAGTGGATCAACAGTGTTTATGTTCATTAGCATCTGAAGCATGTCTTGATTTACACAGTTGCTGTTTACACTTTTGATGTTCATAGGTGCTGCTTAATATGTTTAACCAATATTTCATTATACTAGTGTAAGCATGAACAAAGAGAAGCTGAATTGTGTTATTCATGAAAGTTTAACTTGAATCATCTTGAACAATGCAATAGCAAATAAACAAGACCATTAAAATGATTACTTAAAAGGTTTTGCGCCTTTCTGTTATATCTGAACTCTGCCAAAAGTTGGCCGATTTTTAATCAAAGACACAAAAGCCAACACTACATTTGATACCTTTACTGCTTATAATACCTACACAAATATAATCCAAATTTGGCTTAATCTCTCCAGATTACAACAAAGTAACCAATTAACAGTTTATCATGTATACATGCTAGCCTTAATTGCATTATTTAATCATGCATCACTGCAATAGTTGCAACGATAGCTGGAACAGTTCTGGTACCCACAAGACTGGATCTGACTGGATTCTTGCATATAAATATCAAAAACTGTAGTTTTGAATCATGTGTAAGTTAAAGCCATATAAGCACTAGTTACATTAACCCAGGCAATCTGTTCTCCATTCATAGATCATGTGTCACTCTGTATGCAAAAACCTATAGCTTTCAAGAGAAGCATGACAAGTAGGCTATCTTCATAAGGGTAAGGGGCATACATGGGGATAAATACTAGTCTTTCAACATTTTGAAATAAATTTCTGCATTTCATCAGTGCAATCAAAGTTTTCTCAGGCAAATTAGATTTTATTTCTGACCTCACCTAGAATACAGGAGGGACACGTTCTGAAATTTGAGAAACTTACAAACTTGTTTCTCTTGTATTTGCATTAACATGAATTATCTTCATTATTTTTACACAGTTTAACTTTGTTATTCCGTGTGATTTCTTTTTTCCAAAATAACTTTCATTCCAACAGTGAACAGGAAGACCATTATATCGGCAACTGACCATGTGGGACTCGCTGACATCACCAATATATCCATTATGATGAAATTAAATGGTCATATCTTCAAAAGTGCTGTGAGTCTGAATAAATTTGGTATATATTTCCATTCACCAAGTATATTCATTTAAAACACACATGAAAATTACAATTCATTTTTGTTTAACCCAATTGTGCACCAGTCAACTTCTGTAATCTATAAAGATCAATAAATATAAAGAAAACCAAATAACAAATTTAAAAACAAATTATACATATAACATTTTATTCAGGAAATACCAGTAACTACTGTAATATAATGAACATGAGTTTTTTACTGATAACCATTATCTATGATAAACTTCTGTGAAAAAACCTGTATCACTATTGCATTGTACACAGCGGGCTAATCATGTGAAATGCTAATCTCAGTGCAAAATATCCATGTATTACAAAACAAAAGTCACCTTAAGTTCATGCAATGTAAATTAGAAGCATATTTATGAAACCCAGATTCTATATATAAGCAAAAACTCAGAAATAATGCAGTATACATTTGCTTAATAATGGTACATCAAATATTGATAGCCTTCAAATTTTCACACAATGTTTAACAAATTTCTGATTTATGAAAACATATTAGTACATGAAAGAAACTCTATATATATATATATATATATATATATATATATATATATATATATATATATATATGCATATACTTACAGAGATCAGCACAAGGAAATTAAAAATGGTGAGATTCAAGATCAGCTAAAAGCATATGTAATTAATATGAAGTTTGAAATAATTTTTGTTTTCACACTGCATTTTTTAAAATAAATTTCATTAAAAAATGTTTCTGCTAGGTTCTATGAATATATTTAGTTATTTTCCTGCTTAAAAACACAGGCCCAGCCAATGTAGGTATTGTAAGAAAGCTGCCAATAGCTTCATGTGGGTGAGTGGTTTTTACCAGGGTGTTCCTGGGTTCTTCCTTCACCAGTTATGCCACCTATCTTGTACTGAGAAATGGCATTAAACACAAAAACAACAACTTAAAGATATTAATTTTCTAAACATTATTTAACTCCCCTTACTTAAAAATCCAGTTCCCCATGCCAAATATAACATCAGTGCTTAAAGTTCTCCACAATAAACAATTTATCATACAATAAATTTATACTGTTAAATTTTGAAGCACAAGCCCATGTATCTTGCTGCTACTCCAATGCAAACTAGCCATTTCAACTGCTTCCCTGGTAAATGTTTGCCTACTTAAGGTGCCACTCCACAGTTACATATAATGTGACAAAGAAAAATAATTTCCAAGATTTCCTCACTGGTGATCCTGGTTATTTGGAAAATATCTCATCTATCTTAGGTACTGTTAAAAGAACTTTGATGGGTATAGTTTGGGTCAGAGAGTATACAGTTTGGCCTCACATCAGAAGAACTTTGATGGGATAGTTTGGGTCAGAGAGTATACAGTTTGGCCTCACATCAGATGTGCATCTCTCAGAAGACTACTTGTTCCACTTTATCAATTTCTTGATATTTGAGGTAAATCATAAAGAAAATCTGACAACTTTTTAGAACTGCTTTTTAATTCATTTATTGCACTTTCAGAAGCTAGCATTGTCTGCTGTGGCAGTGTTCATTTTCACTATTTTACTGTTCATTTCCTGAGCACATGCATCAGCCATTTCTGTCAGCTTCCTGCTTTAGACATCACATTGTTTCACTAATACCAAAAATGTAAAAAATTTCAGTCTCACTAGAAGAAATTACTATAGAGGTATCCTTGCAATGTCAGCACAGATCTCGATGCAAACACGCACAACTTCATCTTATACTTGTCCCTCCTTCAGAAGTACTTAATGACCCAAATGTGGCACCTAATGAAGTTTACCAGTCTCTATTATGACTCATCCATGACTTTTTCTCACTGCAATTGGAGAAAAAGTTGGTTTACTCTGGTGAGAGAGTAAAGATACTGTTGTTCTTGATTTGTTATCCTACAATTATAACTGAAGCATCAATATCACTTCATGAGAATCACAAGTCCTAGCATAGTTGGTATGCAAAAGTATTAATGCAAAATTCCATTTTCTGTTTTCCTAAACTATGAGCCTTTATATAAGATTAATCCAAAAAAAATCAACTTAAGTTAACAACTCATGTTTTTAATACTGCCATTTATAATTCCACTGTCTATGTTAGCCTAAAGACTAGATAATACTTAAGAGGCTAAACAATAAATAGCTTGATAATTTTCTAGGCCTGAAACTGTACTCTCAATCCACGATAACAGCGGGCCACGGTTAAGATTATAAGGTTTTCTCACATTCAGACTTGGAATAAACATTGACATCCAGCCCAGTATTCAAGTAGATCCTTAAACTTTAGTATGCACTGTAACATCAAATGATTATTAAATTATATACATTTAACAGATTTGTGTATCTTATGGTATGGAAACCTTGCAGTCTCATGTATTTAAATCAGTTTACTTACTGTAAATTATCAAAATCTGAGTCTGAGGGTGCATTCAAGTTAAGGACCAGTGATTTAATGTCAACCAATCAAACATGAGAAATCTGAGTCTAAGGGTGCAATCACATGTGATTTAATGTCAACCAATCAAACATGAGAAATTTGAGTCTAAGGGTGCAATCTGGTGTGATTTAATGTCAACCAATCAAACATGAGAAATTTTAGTCTAAGGGTGCAAACAGGTGTGATTTAATGTCAACCAATCAGACATAAGAAATAAGAGAACAGTCTGAGCTTGAGCATGAGAATGTTCTTACAATTCTGGGGTCTGGACATTTTTTCTTGCAAAAAGAACATGAAAAAAATTTGTATGTATATACAGTGTAAAAAGTAAATAAAATAATTTGCCAGTAAAGGTCATCCTTGAACTTTACTTGGGGGCTAGGGGAATGCATAAAAAATTCTGTTGGGGGTTGAGGTCTGAAGCTATTTTTAAAAACAAATAATTTTCATTCCAATTGTAGTACTTTCAATACAAATGAAAGTGTTGCATATCCACATATATGGATCATATATACATAAAAACAGTATAAGTTGGACGGAATATGATCATGAAAAGCTCATTCTGTCAATATACAGTACACCTGATATGCAGCTACATTAGAAAAAAAGAGAACTATATGGCACTTTGCAAGATATATAGTTAAAAATAAACAGTATAATACAATAAAGAAAATAATATGGTAGATAATGGACTAATCTATTACATACAACACAATAAATAAAACTATTATAATTCTTTGTGCCACTATATCCATAGCAATTAACATAAAAATAATGGAAGTTTGTAACGATTAAAAAAATAGCTGCCTGAGATGGTGACGTATTGTTGCTGCCTTCTCAGAGATGCTGATGGTCCCTTCATGTGCACTTCCAAACAAATACACTGTAATGAGATATGTTGACTGGGAATTACAAATATGCAAGCATGAATTTATTATAAAATCATTTAAAAATAAAAACTTAATGATAAATTTCTCAGTACTGTATATTCTTGTAAGCATGGTAATTGTTCTCCATTATCAAGGAAATATGCCAACAGAGTAAAACACCAAGTATGCATATTATACAACAAAACAGCATGAAGCGAATATTTTGTGCTTGTTAAAGCAATATGTATACTGGTACACAAGAATACTGATTATGGATACAATGGAGTAATTTCAGGAAGTCCCAAGTGGTTAACTACATATAAGTTTTACAGTGTCACATTTGTCAAACAAAACCACCCACAAGAACCATCTCAAATTCAGAATCATTGTGCACATTTATGAGATATGGACCTCTGTAGAGGCATTTTGTTTCCAGGATCCTTCATTTGCCAGGGTTTTAAGTCACACATCCATTGTCAATTTTTAAGTCACACATATCCCTGGTCAGTGATTTCCTCCGAGTTCACAGGTTTCCTTCGTCTAACAGACCTAACGGTGCTAACATCTCTGCTGTGAATGGCATATTTTGTATTTAAAGCTTATTATGCAATCAATTAAAATTTATCAAAGTTTAACAGGCAATTTCTTGATTAGAAAATAAAAAGCAATTCTAAACTAAGCATACATGGAACTGCTAACATTGTGAAATGATATATTACACAAAGGGCTAGTAGTGCTGAAATTCTTATATTTAAAGTTGTGAAATTTAAAAAAAATAAAAATATGTATCAAATTCTGACCAACTTAGTGTTAAGACTAGGTCCACTGTACAATTGGAACAATAGAAGCAAAGAAAACCTACCTTATATAATGTAATTTAATGACTGACAGTCGGCAGAGATTATATTTATACCTGTTATATTGATTACTGTAGTCCTGATTTAGCATAGGGCTTCTATTTAGATATTAAGTGTTTTTATGCATGAGTGAAGCAAAGCAATGTACTAAAACTAAACACATGGAACTGAGATTTACAGCTGAATACCACAACCATCTCATCAATATTACCTGTAGTCATCACCCCCAGTACTAATGAGATATTTGTCATCAAAAGTAAAGCGAACATTGGTCACATGGGCAGAATGGCCAACATAAGACTTATGGGGTGCCTGAAAAAGAACAAGTGAAAACTTGTATACTTGCATAAAGTAAAACTGCACAGAGTGGACATCACATATCTTCCAAATCTAGAGACTTTGATCTCAATAAATGCAAAGCTACTAAAGAGCAGTATATCTATGGTAATAAGTTACAGTTAAACCAAGTTCACAACAAAAATTTAGAGTCTATTATGGTGGTTTCTCTTTTTAGTGGGTAAAAAGTTTTGTTGGTTGGCTGTTTGTTAACAAGCATATTACTGGCTATGTAGCTGCAAGAAAATGGGAACTGCATGCCATTCCCAAAGATACAACAAGGCAGCCAACCTGGTCTGGGTGGGTTCTGAATCTGAACCCACAACTCCTAGATTACGAGTCCAGTGCTCTACCAACTGAACTACCACAGCTCCCTGGTACCAAGTTTAATGAATTTAGTGGTTGCTACAGACAAATTTAATGACTGATGGAAACATCAGGATGACTTCCCAAATCAAGGAAGTATTGATGAATGTGTATTTCTTGTCAAAGCATGAAACTTCATATACATGTACATAAAAATAAATGAAATCAAAACATTTTACCTATTACAGAAATGTTACCTAATTCAGTAACTTACTGGGCAACCATGATCTATGGCTTTTTGACCCATGAACTACTTGAAATTTTTCATATCTTTGCTGTGAACCTACATGTACAGTCTCATAGCTGATGCAAATAAAGATGTTAAAAAATAACAGAAATTCAAGAAAGACAGATTTACAAAAACTGGTCCTGTAAATAATTATTCCACATTTCATGACATGTAATGAAGATATCAGCTACCAGTATACAGCTGTGAGGTCCTTCATTTAACCTAACTTGTGAATATGGAGGTCATTGTGATTTATTTGATCCTCTACACTGATATGACTGATGCCATTGACATTCTGTCAAGGTTTAACAGAGATATAAATAAAACAAAGGCTACAGATGTGCACTGAAGGAACCTGTAACAATGAGATTGTTGTTAGTGGTAAGAATCTCCCATAACTTTACTATTATTTTGTTATAACTCAAGTCCAAAAATATAGTGTTCTGAATGAACTCCAGTATTGAATGTACTGGTGTGCCAACAGTCTTGGATAAGCTGATGTGCCAACAGTACCAAAGTATCACAATGATATAATCCAGAATGTCTCTGAATGAACCCACAACAATTCCAAAACAGTCCAAAAGTCAATAAGCACTTTTCAACTTCAACAAACAACTTAACTAAATTCTCTCAAATCATATCTGAACACAACAAACAGACTGATTCCACTAGACAGATGTTAAAATAGGAATAAATAATTCTGATGTAAACAACATTATATACATACCCACATGACCCATCTTGCAATAACATTGTTTGAAAAAAATCTCATCATCATCTTAATGGAAAATTACTCCAAACTGTAAGCAAAATTCATTTCTAGAATCTTCTAAGGTCATAATCAAGGCTTTGTCTATAACTCAAACTCAAGTAAACATATTTTTTTTAAAAATTACATTAGTCAGGAAAGGCCAACTCTAACCTTCAATTATGGACAAATGTCAATCACACAATATAAATTAAATATACATAACAATTAGCTATGACACAATTGTATCTTTTCACTGAATCATTCTACACAGGTCAATTTGTTTAAAATTACCAGTAAAGTTTTGTCATACATTGTAAGTACACTGTTATAATGGATATTATATAGTACATACTAGAGTCCCACAGCTGAAACAATTTATATAAATTCAAATCTATATGGTAAAATGAAAAGAACACAAAAAGTAACCAAACAAAAACATCAAAAACATGCAGTGAGAATTCTGACCTTAAAAACTGAAGAAAAAAAAAACATGTTTAATATTTCACTTTTCTTTAACCAAATCTGCTACGGTAAAGACATAAAACCAAGACAAATGTTTAATATCACAGCAAACCCTCTACGATTAAAGATTAAAGTTTACTAAAATTTTAAAATCTCACCATACAAATCCATTTCTTTATCTAATCAGTAAGAACCTAACATAATTTAACAAGGTACATAATTGTTTTTCTTACTGAAGCCATTTAAGTGACAATACCTAAACCTACATGTTACCTCAAACATAACCGCAAAAGTAAACTTTCATGCACATCAAAAATATATGAAGCTTAGTTCTGAACTGCCTGCACCTCTGACCCTTTGTTATACCTTTCATAGGGTAACTGTGTAAGTTCATTTCTAAACTTGAGCATTTAATTCTTTGTGGATACTCAAGACTTACAAATAACAACAATTTAATGTTCATCCATCTTCAAAAAGTGGAATGGGCAACTGTTTCCATGTGACAACATTAGTTATTTGTGTGACTAAAACTAAATTTTTGTTTGCGTAAAAACTATGCTCCTACTACAGACTAAATAGTCCAGATCTGAAAAGTTTAAAAAACCCACTGATAAAATTAAATAATTGAAAGGCACAAGCAATGTAAGCGAATGGGTACACAAGTCCTCTATTAATAACAGGCATGGCTGACTCTGAAAACAAATGAGTTTCAATAACCTTGACTGAAAATGGCAATGCCTAAAGTAGGCTTGAACCAAACTTGCTGGCCCCTTGGAACGTAAAGTCTATAAGTTTTTTTTTCTTAACCAAACTGCAAGGTATCCACAAGGCTTGGTCAAGGAAGTTATTGCAGAACAAAAGTTACTGTGCAAATCCTATTTTTTTGGTGAGTCACAATGATCTTCACCTTTGACCTTTAGACTAAGAGTTTAATAGGCCTCTTGTACACTTCAGATGAAAGCCCTCCAGTCTTTGGTCAGTGTGCGTTCCAGAACAATTATGGAAAAACTATTTTCTTCTTTCAGTCACAGTGACCTTGACATTTGACCTACTGAACCTGAAATCAATAAGCTTCTTTCTTACTTAAAGTGTAAGCCATCCACACACTTTGGTGATGATACATTTAATTAAAACAAGTTAAGTCCATGTCTGTTATGAAGAACTGAAGTTATTGTGCAGAATCATTTTTACTTTGTTCAGTCAGTGACCTTGACTTTTGACCCCAAAATTTAAAGGCTTCTTCCTTACACACAGTATTTGCAATTTACAAACTTTAGGCTGGTAATGGCACATGGTAAAGATATGTTGGGCAGAAATTAAATAGGGAAAAGACTAATGGAGAGATGGAAGTCATATCATGATACACTCTGCCTTATGACACTCAGGCACTAAAAGATGTAGTACCTATTGAACTCAGAGTACTTTGTCATTGTCAAAAATGGAATGTTGCCCAACAGGTCATCAATAATAAACAATGAGCTCTGCATTATAAATAGGTGTCTTTCCTGTTTCAAATGCAAGCCATCCATAAAATTTGGCGGTGACGGACTTAAAGTCATTTTGTAGAAACCATTTGCCTTCTTCTGGCCTTGAACTTTGACCTTTCCAAATCTTCACTGTCTCAAATGCAAGTGATCTACAAAGTTTAGTAAAATGAAGTTTTTTTCAAAGATTTTTTTCTTCATTTTTTAGTTTATGTGACACTGAATTTTAACACATAAAAAAGTAAAGTAGGTGTCTTCCTCAGCACAGTGCAAGCCATCCACAAAGTCTGGTCCATGTAGGTGACAAAGAAGTCAAGATATTATGTGGAAACCATTTTCTTATAAGATTCAATGGGATAACTGACCTTAAATCTTTTAACCCCCAAATCAACAGGTGTCTTTCTTATCTCAACTACAAGTTGTTTGCAAAATTTGACCAAGGTGTCTGGCATACAAGTTGTTACTGTGTGGAAACACTTTTTCAGCTTTTAGTTTGTGACCTTGACTTTTGACCTTTTGGCCTGAAATCAGTATGTTTCTGCCTTGCTCCAAATGCTTGCTACTTACAAGGTTTTATAACAGTAAATGGTGGAGAACTCTAGTTATTGTGCAGAAATGATGGATGTATGCATGTATGTAAAGATGAGCAACATCATTAAATGATATGCTCTGCTTCACGGAGGACATAGAGAAGTCTAGAAATCAAAAATACATTCCGATTGTCCACATACGGATAGCAACCTGCTACAATATTTCTTTTGTCTGTGTCAAATGGTTTGTTTGCAGAATCTTTCTAACAAGTTTCATGGACTGGTGTAATGAACATACAGGTAGATGGTCAGTACCAAATCAAGATTCTTCCCCCTCCCCAATCCCCAAGCTGCAGGCTGTGTGGGTGTAATAAAAATAAACAGAAGCAAGAGTTGAGTAACTCTACAATAAATGCCAACTCAATCTGACATTAATAATAATAAAGAAAGTCAAATCTATTCAAGCTCTGCTGCCACTGCAATATGTAGTCTAACATTACATGAGCTAGAAACCAAGTTCAGAATCTCATTTCAAATACTACATCATCATAGTTTATGTTATCTTAGCATTTCAGGTCTTTGTTATTGTACTGATGACTGTAATTTCAAAACATAAAATTACTCAGCATTATTTAATATAGCAAGGAATGCCCTTCAAAATACTGGCACTAAAATATGCTTGGGTGAGCTTTTAGCAGCATATAGTAAATAAGTTGTGTAAAATTCAGCTAATTTTACTTCTAACAAATATTTATAACCAAGAAAATGTATATACACTACATAATGTGCACTGTAATGTATATATACTACATAATGCTCATTGTAATGTATATACACTACATAATGTTTATTGTACTGTATATACACTACATAATATGCTTTGTAAAGTATATATACTACATAATGTGCAGTGTAATGTATATACACCACATAATGTGCACTCTAATGTATATACACTACATAATGTACACTGTAATGTATATACACTACATTATGTGGTTTGTAATGTATATACACTACATAATGTGCATTGTAATGTATATACACTACATAATGTGCACTCTAATGTATATACACTACATAATGTGCACCCTAATGTATATACACTACAAAAAGGACACTGTAATGTATATATACTATGTAATGTTCATTGTAATGTATATACACTACATAATGTGCATTGTAATGTATATACCCTACATAATATGCATTGTAATGTATATACACTACATAATGTGCATTGTAATGTATATACACTACATAATGTGCACTCTAATGTATATACACTACATAATGTGCACCCTAATGTATATACACTACATAAAGGACACTGTAATGTATATATACTATGTAATGTTCATTGTAATGTATATACACTATATAATGTGCATTGTAATGTATATACACTACATAATGTGCACTCTAATGTATATACACTACATAATGTGCACCCTAATGTATATACACTACATAAAGGACACTGTAATGTATATACACTACATAATGTGCATTGTAATGTATATACACTACATAATGTGCATTGTAATGTATATACACTACATAATGTGCACTCTAATGTATATACACTACATAATGTGCACCCTAATGTATATACACTACATAAAGGACACTGATGTATATATAGTATGTAATGTTCATTGTAATGTATATACACTACATAATGCACACTGTAATGACCTGAGTGAGTAATACTTGCAGTGTTAAGGGGAAGTGGGAAAACATAATGCAAGAACCAACTGAATGGAACTTACCATCTCCTTATAATAGGAATAGAATTAAAAAAAAGATTTGTAAGGAGGGTAGAAAGAAAACAAAAACTAGGATGATTTTTTTTCTTTTACATCTTGATGCTTCTCATTATGTTAAGGACATTGAAAATGAATCTTCTTTTATATGGTCCTATGAGAGAAGTGGAAGTTCTGCAGAATATATAAAATATACAAGTGGTACAGAAAATGGCAAAAACGTATCCCATATGTTGATTTTTTCTCCATATATTCCATGTAATAATATTGACATTAATTATTACTTGAATTGAGAGAAATCATTCAGCGTACACTATTCTTCATGAGGACCAATTTTCATGAAATTTGCTGTTTCTAGAATTTACAGATGAATGTACCATATATACTCGCGTAAAAGCCGAAGAATTTAGGAACAAAATAAAGCCTTGAAGAAGGGGGGGTCAGCTTATCTGCCGGCCAAGGTCTAAGTCTGAAAATTTTAGAGCTTATCTTCTCAATTACCAGTATTTATTGTTACTGTCGATCGCCGAAGATGAAATCACATGCCTAATGATGCCACATGGCTCATGTGATATGTGCTGTCTTGAAGTGAAACAAGTATTTTTTCTAACTTTACTGGTAGGATAAGGAATGTTGTTGTTGTTATAGGGTTTAACGCCATTTTTCAGCACAAGATAGGCTATACATGGCGGCCAGTATTAATGGTGGAGGAAGAACCCTGGAAAACCCCGGGAAGAACCACCGACCCACGAGAAGCTACTGGCAGGCTTTCTCACGTACCCACGTTAGCCGAGCCTGGACTCGAACTCACGCAGACAGAGGTGAGATGGCAGTGATCCGTAACGATCAGCGCTTTAGACCACTCGGCCACTCGGGGCCCCGGATAAGGAAAGAAAAAACATGTATTACCATAGTTGACGTCTATTTGACAGATGTCCACCCACCAGAAAATGCAGCTATACATGTTATTTGAGCCACGGTGGTACTTGTATTTTCCAAAAGAACCACCATATTAGTAATCTTTCAATGAAGTATTTAACCCTCAACTAATCAGTAATCATTAAACTCTGCAGTACCATACAAATGCACGCTAGCTTATTTCAGTGTTAATATGAAAAGAAACTACGGTAAATAAAAAATTTAAGAATTATGACACTGAAGGTATTTACGACACAACCATTTTGGTGTGGAGAGTCATGTACATGTACTTGTACGATAGTCTTACAGCAACCACAGCGAGAGGCTCCATAGGGGTTTGTTGCACACGTGCCTAGGAAGGGTAAATAACAGGCAAGTAGCACATATGAGTCAGCGTGATTAATTGTTAAAAATATAATTTGAGGGATTTCTTTGACAGGTGTTTTAGAAGTAAAAGACAGCCACAGTTTATCTTCTACTGTTGTTTAGTCGTTTGTATAGCAAAGTGGTTTGTTAGTTGTAGAGTGTTCTACAATAACTACCGGTACACTTAATCCGTGGTAAATGCCTCAGGGATTTTGTAGCACAATGCTACTGAATTTACTAATACATACCGACTCTCAGATGTATTGTTTAATGAGATAAGGTAGTGGACATGGTTTCTGCTCAAAGTTATAACTGTCACAATACTTGAGCAATGTCCACGCTGAAAACCAATCATATTTTGGTCAACGGAATCACGCTACCAGCAGTTAAAAAAACCAATAAAAAAACCCAAAACAATAATCAATAATTATCCAACACAAACTGATAACCAACCACCCATGGGAAAAATTACAGGATAAGATATAAATAGGATACTACCACAGTAAAAAATTATTTCAGTTTAATCTTTCTTGAAGTTTATATTCAATAAGATAAAATGAATAGTGTTGGAAGTAAAAGAAAGCGTTCTGCTTATGATGCAGCATTCAAACTTAAAGTTATTGAATATGCAGAAGCAAATAACAACTGTGCTGCAGCACGCAAATTTTGTGTGAACGAGAAGTACGGAAATGGCGGAAAAGCTAAGCAGCATTGGAAGAAATGCCAAAAACCAAGAAGGCTCGTCAGACTGGGATCACCTCATTCCCTGAATTGGAGAAAGAACGCAAAGAAAATGAAAATGACATTGGCTGTGATACCAGGAGGTTTAACATCAGTGTTACAACCTTTTCATGTCTGCCTTAACAAGCCGTTTAAGGACAGGTACGAAAGATGTGGTCCGAATGGGTTTGTTCAGACGCAGTGAAGATGACAAAAGGCGGGAATTTCACGAGGCCGGACCTCGACTTGGTCGCCAAGTGGGTCAAAGATGCATGGGACTCAATTCCATTGGACATGATTGCCAAATCATTTCGAAAGTGCTGTATCAGCAATGCCATGGATGGAACTGAGGATGATGCCATATTTGAATCAGACAATGACGAGGAGAATAAGAAACAGAACGACACACTATCGGATGACACTGATGACAATGACGACGTATATGATGACAGCATGCCCATAACAGAAGCCGAGTTTTATAAACTGTTTGGCAATTCCAATACCGAGCCAGATTTTGAAGGATTCTGAATGTGATAAAACTTTTATAATTCAGGATTTCAGGGTGAGGACGTTATTATTTTAATTATTATTTAACAATGAAGATAAATTGTTTTTATTTCAACATATAAATTAGATTTCTTACTTTCATTTTCGTTAAGTTTGAAGATAATATTTAGCTTAGTAATGTGAGTTGCCTAAATAAATGTACCGGTATTTAGAACTCACTTTGTGCATTTTGTGATGTAGTCGTGGACCTATGGGTCGGCTTATGCGCAGGTCATGCAATATTTCCTATTTTTACCTAGTCAAGTTCTCGGGGGGGGGGGTCGGCTTATATGCGAACAGGCTTATACGCGAGTATATACGGTATGTATTACTGTTAAGAAAATAAAGAAATTTACTATACACTGTTTTCACTTTATATGTAACACCACAGAATCCTGCTGTGTTTGAATGATCACTCATTCAACGCTCTTGGATAAAATCATGGAGTCTTTTTGCATTTAATGCTTCAAATATTCAACAGCCTTAACTGATTGATGTTGTTCTTTATGAATCAAGCTATGAGCCCTAAAAAGTGGAAATCTTAGCAGTGAGAGAGGTTCTTGACTGATATTTGCTGATAATTTTAAAATATAAATGTTAATTACATTATGAACCAAAAATGCAAAGGAATTATGTCCTGCCTGCTACAATACCTGAAACAGGCAAGTTTTCACTTTCAAAGGACCATGACCTAGCCAGAAGGTCAAAGGGATGGTATGGGTGCATCAATCTGAAAGGGTTGTACTTAATGAATCTACAGTCAAAGTATGACAACTATCCCTCCCTGGATTTGAAACAGTTAACAAATTCCTCAAATTACTACCTATGAAACATTAACTGAACCATAACAGTTGGGAAAACGTTGCTGACAGATTGCGAACTGGTAAGAATTACAGACAAATCAAACTTTCTAGTTTCTATGTGTTATAATAGCTAACATGCATATATTTCGCACCTGCATGAGCTCTATATACATTCCACCTTTAATTATTTGGTCATATTCTCTGCCATTTCATGAATTAGTCTGTAGCAAAGTTGACGATAGCCATGGTCATAAAAATGCTAAGTGCTAAACATTTGCGCTTGGTTTTAACTAACTTAGATGCAAAATGATGCCAGACCATCGAAAAGTGTGTGTGTGTGTGTGTGTGTGTGTGTGTTTGTGTGTGTGTGTGTTTTATTTTAATGCATGTTCTGTAAAACCATTTGTTGGAATGTGGAAACTGATTGTGATAAATTTAAACAGACCAAAGACAGGGTGAGCAGGTAACAGGCTAAACTGCTTGGATTTTCTATGTGTGACTAAAGTATTTTCCACACTTCCAAATACTACCAGTATGATAACTGTCCCAAACACTGCTAGTATGATAACACTTCCAAAACTTCCAAACAATGTCAGTATGACAACTGTTCCAAACAATGCCAGTATGTAACACTTCCAAGGAAGAAAGTTTTCACTTTGTTTTCACAATTGTTCAGCTTACAACATGTGCTAAGTATTTCTAAGGCAGGTTTTGTGTGTGGGGGTGTCTGTTTAATAATTAACTGGCAAAAACATTTTGTAATCAGTTACCACTAATACTCAAACCATCAATGGTTATCCAGGTAATCATCATTTCATCCCTACTTATGACTGCAAAAAAAAATTTTGAACTCCAGGGATATGGAGTGCATGAAGTTAAAAGAGAAGTGCTTAGTGATTTTATGTTCATAGTATAATATCGGTCTTCTCCTAGCATTATGACATATGACCAAATAGTAACACCTTAGCTGAAAAACTTAACATGCCTTTGGGTCAAACCAATAGTAAGGTGGTGCAGTTAACTCAAAGAAATGTACATACTGATTTTACAAAGTAAAATAGCTATCATCAACAGGTATTAGACTTATTACCAGACAGAAATACGTTAACTGTAAACTTGACAAGGAATTACCTTGACCTTGTCTGAGGGTTGAAGGGAAGGAAGAGATGCATAAATATTAAAGAACAAATCTTCCTAATTCCACAATTTAAGTAATAAAGTTGTTTCTTATAGGTTTTGAGAATTATGACCATTCAGCAAAACATAAACTGAAAACTTAACCAAGATTTTAAAATGACCCTGACCCTGCCTAAGGATCAAGGATAATGGTCTGTGGATATGAAGTCCATGTATGACAACTATCCTTCCACAGTTTTGGGATTAATGACCATACAGATAAACTTAAATCAAAAGCTTAATGAATGGTACTCATGGCATAAGTGATATCTGTGTTTCACCTATGTTAAAGCTGGTGAAACAAAAATCTAGTTTTATGTAAGGTTTTCCTTGTAACCTGGGTCAGATGTCTATAAACAGATTCATAAAATGACAGAATATGTTTTACAAATTCTTTGATATGTTAGAATAAAGGTGTTGAAATAGTAACATAGATGGTGACTGCTGCATTTAAGAAGGAATGATTTGCATTTTTTCCTTGAGAAAAAGGCAACTTCTTACATATTTATCTTCACAGGGAAACTCAAAGAGTTTGACATAACCAAAATCATCTCCAGTGGCCAGTGCGTTTCCATGGTGAGACAGATGTGCACAATTGACATCTGCTTTACTGGAATCCTTGGGCCATATACCAATGACTTCCTGGCCAAGAACACTACAATAAGAACAAAAATTCCAGTCTATGAACAAGGATTCAATCAAATGCATTGAATGTAACTCATCAAACATTTAGTATACAGATGTGAAATCTTTGTAAACCGATCAGTCACAACAAAATATTAATTTTTTTTGAAGACTAATAAAATATATAGGATCTGATATTGGGATTTCCCAAGAAAGTTATAAAATCAGTTGAATAATTTCAATGTTCAGTCAGCCAGACTGAAAAAAGCACTGAGACTATAGTCTGAATTAACCTCCCCATTTGAGATAAAAGATGCACAGAACTTAGTTCTTTTATTAATTTCCAACCTGATTATGACCGTGGGGTTGGGGTTTTAACACCATTATCATCTGCGCATTTCATATGAAAAACAAAGATTTTAGTGTAAAAGATGACCCTGCTTGTCAGTCATTTCCATTTCCTGGACAAGTGTATTTTCAGCATAGGGGTGGATGCACAACTACACATGTATGTATATAGAAGGAAAATACTCAGTTGTGTGCTTTCGATAATTACAATGTTGAATCAAGCAAAGGAAAAGAATGACAACTACAAATTTGCCTTTCACATGGATTTAACAAGTGGTGTAATTTCTATGAACATGTGTGCAAAGGGATATAACTCTCAACCTTATGGTAATTTACAGAATTATCCGGCAGTTACCAAATAGGGTTAACTACATCACTCTGTTGTCCGAGGAAAATAGACTCACCCACAGTGTATGCAATATACTGCCGTGTTAGTATGGAAACTCCCTTAAACATGAAATGTGCATACAATGCCAGTGTTAGGACCACACTGTTCACAGGTTAGAAATTATAAATGAATGAATGAAATGCGTATTTTCTATCACATTAAAGTTTTTAGTTATTGAAATCAGTATGGGGGTACAAACAAATGGGGATTTATGCAAAAAGTATAATTAATGAGTTTTAAAATATCCTATGAAATGTGGATAACTCTGAGACTCCCTTTACCACATGGTTGTAATCACTGATGATTTATGCACACAGAAATATGCAAGAGTTGACAGATGCCTCCACCAAAATGGCATTGGCTTTAGTCATTAACGCTATCAACTATTTAACAAAAAAGCGGTGAAGATCAAGCCCAAGTCTTCCTAACATTGAGTTATATACAAAATTTGCATTTAATTTACAAAGTCTTTTAAAAGCTTTCAACTTGAAATAAAATCTGTGATGCAAGGGATGGGCAGATATGAGTGATACTATATGCCTTATTAATAGAACATATTGGTGGTGGGTGGGTGGTGGTGGTGTTGTTGATTGTTTTATAGCAATACATCATATGGACCTTGAAATATTAAACATGTGCATGCTTTATCATTGGGATACACTCAACAACAAACAAAACATAAATCTGGATCTTATTGCATGTTTTCGCTGATCCGGGCAAAACTGGATTTAATTTGTGGGTTCTTTATTCTGCAGATTGTGGTGGTAGTGACTATTTCTTTGTCTGTTTTTTCTTTCTTCTGTACTTTTTGATTTCAGCACAGCTATGATGTTATTTAGAGTTCAGAATTACAGATATAAACCAAATGCAGTCTATATTATTTGACAAAAAGTCGTGTAAAATTATGACTGACTCTTAAAACAGTTCTGATAAATAATGCTGTACCTAGTCCAAGAGGCCCAGGTGATCTTTCTAATCACTTCCTCATCCTCGATAAGGTTCCCTTTGGTTACAGCATATACCTGGTTAATGTAAGCTCCTGTGCTGACCTGAAACAGACACTTTCAGTAGAGGTTAAGAGACACACTTTCAGTACAGGGAAACAGACACACTTTCAGTACAGGGATATGGCAAACCTAGCATTATAGTATGTATGTATTGTCTTTGAAAAATAGAAGTTCAATATCTCACACAGGCAAAAGTCCATCCTTGTAACCTTGACATTTAAAATTCTAATCCACTAAATGGCAATTTCCAATATGTGTAGCCAATGATAGATGAACATTTTCAATTTTAAAATTAGTAATAAATCTATTTTTAATAATTCTAACTATAAACTAATGCTGGAAAAAAAAGGGTCAAATACTAGAAACTCATGTCACAAAACGTTTGACCAATGATGGTTGACAATGTGACTTCTACAACTTGCATGATACAATGATTTCAAAAACGTGGAAATCAGGTACAAATGTCAATGAAACAGGAACTCACAACACTGAAATATTTAACATTTAAAACTTGATATACATAGGATTGTAAATAATACTATATTAATTTGGTGCATTTATTCGGGTAATTTTAACCCAATAACATTTCAAGACTATTACAAGAACTGAATTTAAGTTAGTCTGTTTTAGTTTTGTATAATGCTACAATGTGCAAAAGAAGAAAAAGAAAAAAAAAATTACTTAAGTCCTTTGTGACTGGTAACTATCAGACTATTTAATGTTCAAAGGACAGGTGCGATTTGAAAAACCAAAATTCTGAAAGCCAGGAATTTAAAAAATTTTCATGTTTAACATGCTCCACTATTGCATAATCTTACATGAGGCCCAAGTGGGCTTGAGACTGCTCAGCTGGCTGACATCTGTCTTATGGCCAAATGCATGAGCAAGAAATCTCTGCTTGGATGTTTTGTCAAAAATTTCTTTAAAGGTTTTGCTGGTTATTTATGAAAAATGCTGGTTCAAGATTTTGCTAATTTTAGTGTCTACAATTATGTTAAATTTGGTTAAAAGTGGTCAGGCAGTTTTCTTGAGAAGTTTAAAAAAGAAAGTGTTAACAGATGATACACAATGAACAACATTATCAAAGTGACAATAACACTTGTAACATATTATTGACTATATCATGCTGAGGAAATGGGAACTAAGTGCCAGTTATCCTTGGATTATGAGTCTGAGGTATCATGGTTCTCAATGTCAAAAACAGAATATTTTGGCTAAACAGTGAAGCACAAAGAATAGGCTATTACTACCTAATTTTGCTAGATGCATTCATCAAATCTGATCACTGTACATAAAAGAAATTTTAAAAAATGAGCTAAATGTAAAAACTGAATTCTGCACAAACAATGGTGTCATCAACAATTTCACTGGCCAGGTGATACCTGTCTTGCCTTGGTGTTACAGGCAAGACAGAAGGAGTCCGTTAGGTTTACTGACCCTGATGTACTGGCTGTCAGCTGAGAAGTCCATCTGAATAATAAAACTAGAAATGCCTTTACAGAAGCCAGATCTCTGTAGAGAGGGACCCTGGGACAAATCATAAAAGTCAACACAGCAGTCCTCTGACCCTACAGCCAAGCAACGACTGTCAGGACTGAATCTGAAACACAGAGTAATGAGATGTTCAGAAATTAACATTGATATCCATATTTATTGTCTCAAAACTACATAATAAAAAACATAAAGGTATGTTTCAAGAATCTGTTGTATGTGCAAAAGCAGAAAATGTATATGCAAGCAAGGTCCAAAAACAAATCTTCTCACATGCACAAATATATATATATATATATATATATATATATATATATATATATATATATATATATATATATATTGGTAATGCAAATATAATAGTCTGACTGAAATGGATAACATTTGTATTTGAATCTGTATCCATATTATTTGCTCTCTAAACATTAAGCACATGTATCTAGCTTATACAGCTGAGACAAGAAGACTAAGGCTGCAACATTTACCAAAATTTATAAACATGTACATGGAATACAATAATCGAAACTATTCTGTTCGACTGAACTGACTGATTCAAGACTCAACCACTCCTCCCAATCAGCAGGTTAGCTAACAGCTGACAGCTATTTTTGTTAACCACTGACAATGTGAATATTGTCCCTTGTTCAGCTTGTGATTATTTAATTGGAATTGATTCATTTAGCTGCATGTTTTTGACCTCTTATTACCACAGCATTCAATTTGTAAGACATGTCATTGTTGAATATAACTGACAGTTTATGCAAAACATCCAGAGAATCACTGTGATTTTGCCACACATACATAACAAAAAAATCAATAATGTAAGCAAACAAGCTGCCTGGACATGGGCCTCAGCTTACACCAGATGTACTACAATGTAAACCATGAATTTACTTTATTGCCTGTACCTGTAACAAATATAAGAGTGCCTGCTATAAGAACATGGTATTTTAAAGGAGATTTCAATTTAACACTGATTTAAAAATATTACTACAACTATATATAACATTAAGAGAGCATGCATAAGAATAATATTCGGGAACTATTTTCTTGACCATGCAAATGGACAAACAAACAGATGACAATATTTGCATGGAAATTACTGGATCTGGTGAAAACTTTTACTTCAGAACATGGTTTGGGAGACTTCATATTAAGTTCAGGATAGAAAAATAACAAAATTAGAATTGCTACAAATGTTTGCTTTTACAATTCCAATGAAAGTTGTAATGTTGGTGAAGTATATAAAAAGTGACTTATACTGGCTCATTCATTAAAGTTTAAGATCTATCAAGGATCTAGTGCTAAACTCTAAAGGGAAATAAAACTAAAAACATCCAAATCAATGGACAATTTGTGAATTTCCACTTAAAGTTCTCCCCTTTTGGTGGATTAGGAAGGGGAGGTAAGTCTGTTTCTGTCTGTTCACTAGCACTAGTTGCTGTCTCAATGAGTTTTGGATTGATGCAGAGTCTAGCATGGGAACTGGTCCCAGGAAGAGGGTCGTTCATCACACTGACCTTATTGTCAGATTTTATCTTCCTATTTATAACAAGAAGCTTGTGAATTCTTTTTGAGTCAACAGATGATTGCATTTTCGTTATAGTACCACCAGCAGCTGAGAAAAGTCACAAGTCACTCATATGGGACCAATGTGCTGGGAATGAAAAGAAGTCTCCTTGCAAGTTTTGACAATATGGGGACATTTTTGGAGTTGATGTTCCAGTAAGCAAAGGAGTTATTCTTGGTTGAAATTGACTTCTCAGAGGCATATAATTGTACTAAAGCTTCAACCGAATCTGGAACTACAACAGAACAATCATCTGCCTCAAAATTTTCTCCAAACAAGAAAGCCATTTCATCTTGATTCAGTCTTTCCCTTGAACAAGGAAATGTACAGTCTGTCTGGTTAGTCTGATTACATTCAGTAGTTGGTACAATGTTTATAATATTCTCTGAGGGGATAAATGTTGCCTGAGGGAAAACCATTTGTTTTGCAGCAGACACATGACCTTCTGGACAAATTTTTTCTTCAGATAAACAAGAGATTCATACCTGAGGTCAAGAAATGTGCATATCTTTACAATGTCTTAATCTTTGTCATCACTGTCAAGCTTGTCTCTGAACCAGATATCATGATGCATATGTCATTTGAATGCATCAACAAATGAGATAACTGTATCTGATTCATTCAAATGTCAAAAACACAGACTGAAAAGTACTGGATACACCCAACTCAGTGTAGGATACTGTACAACTAAGAACACACAACCTTTGTGGTCATAAAGAAGAGTTTAACACTGTAACCACTGATTCCATTATCTTCCACTGCTCATCTGATAGATCTAAGATACAAACATCTACAATTTTCATAGCCTTTGTATTGTGTAGAATGGCATAGATCGCTTATCACTTTTGAAGCAGGCATTCAAACATATCATAGATGAAATTCCACCTTGTTGGACAACCAGTTATAAGCTGGTTTGTGGGCAAGTTCATTTGATTTCATTTAGCACTGAGTTCATTATAGGCCAAGACTGATCCAAGAAAATGTGCAACAAGATCTTTTGCTGCTGCAATGGTATGAGCTAGAGAAGGAACATCATTAAATGCACTAAGGATGGATAACTGAAGCATCTGACCAAAACATCGAACTCTGGGGGTATTTCAGGATCTCTGCACAGATCATATTTGAGGCATTGTTACTTGCCAGTGTACTAACTTGATAGTGCTTTTTTCCAAATTCTGAACAAGGCTTCATAATATCAGATGCGATATTAATACCAGTGTGTCTGTTGTCCAGCTCTCATGTTGCAAGCAGAGTATTCCATTAATTTCAGAATGCATCATATATAGTACACTGTCACTGTTAGGAAACCTTCAGTGGCATGACTTATTCACATATAAGTTGTGTTATTCCACAATGACTATGAATGTCTTATATCTGAGTATCTTTCTTTCATTTGTAGAGAGAAGACAGATATTTCAAAGGTATCTTGGTACTTCATAAGCCAGATTTAATTAGTGGCAGAAACATCTGAAACCATCACAGTGAAAATGGTCTTAAATCAAGGGCACACATTCAAGCCAATTTCTCCATGCATAGGATCCATTTATCACAAGACATGACAGGGGATCGGTAAGCTATTATGGGTACCTGTTTAGATGTACGTGTCTTTGATGTACTAGATTTTGACATAGACATTTTGGCATGTGAAACATGTCTGAACTTAACATGATTTGTTGTACTGCTGGTGCTTGCCCCACTGAAAGAAAGCTCAAGTTGGCACATATGACATTTATCTTTTTTCTTCTTCCCATTGCCTGACTCAACTACAGAAAAGTATCCACACTTTGGTACATCTTGAAGTATTGCCCACAGCTGTCAAACATGAAGTGCAGCTCTCACATCACATGTATATATGGATGTCTTCTACATCACTAACAGCCAGGTACATGCATTACTTTTACATGGTTACTGGGTTTGTAAATATTTACAGGCATTAAACAAAACTAAGCTATTTACATGTGAAAAACTTGTAGCCTCAAAGAAGATTAAAGTCAACATTATACTAATTCCTTGGCAATTTTACCACATATATACCAATAAAGATAAAAATCAAGTCAACTTCATACTACTTCACTGGCATTCTTGACAATATGACACCAGTAAGTAAACCAATAATCACAGAAAGCAGCTTGATTTCTCTATATGACATGTGCTCCACTTCAAAGCAAAATAACCTTGAACAGTTAGGAAATGGGTTCCTTAAAGCATACACATAACTTCTTCCATGGTCCCATATTCCATGTGCAGTATTCTTGGATGTCACAGATGATGATTTTATAACTTCAATGCAACCATTGTCCTTTGACTTTGATTTGTAAATGATTATTCCTTTGCATGATGGATGTGTTTAACTTGTGTTGTCTTTATCAACATTAACAATTTTGTTTTCACTTGCACGTATTTGCTTTGGGGTTTTCTCCTTTCCTTACTGGTTAACTTTTGTTTGATGCATGCCATTTTGTCCACTGCCCCCATTTCCTTTGTTCTGGCAGCCAAAACTACAGCTAAAATCAGTTTCCTATATGGCTGCAGCCTCAAAATGTCTTCATAATGCTTATGTTTCACTGTTCAATTTATCATGTTGACTCGATAGACTTTGACATAGTAGTTATGTTGTGAAGCGAGTCAAAAATATAATTCATGGTCAATACAAAGTTATGAATGTGGCAAGCAAAATATACAACCTGGGTCTTTGATGTTTTTATGTAACTAGATGATTTTGACTTAATATAAATATCAAGAATGTCCTGTGGATGAAATATGTCTTTGAGCTATTATTTTTCATCTAAACAATTGGTGTCATAAAGAGTATGCATGTGTAATTGCAATTCTCTTTTCACCATTCAATCCATGTTATAATATATGGAACCCATTTGTGCTTACACTCACTTCTTCTCACTTTACATATACTCCTCTCTGTCTTTTGATAGTTCAAAGATAAACGACTTCAATACATGCATCACTAGCATCACCTGCAGTCCTGATGGTAAATGCTTGGTATCACTGGCATGACATGCACATTCCCATTAATGGATATTTGTTCTCACTGGCATGACTTACACTGGCCTGATACTGTATGCCTGTTATTACAGGCATGACCTGCACAGTCCTGATAATGAATACTTGTTATCACTGGCATGATTTGCACAGCCCTGTTTTTGAGTAATCACACATGTGATTATATCAGCAGCAGGCCAAAAATACCATTTTAATGGCTGTCTACCACAAATACCATTTTATAGTTGAAATCTGCCAATTTTAAAAATTATAAGACTATATATATATATATACTATATATATATATATATATATATATATATAGAGAGAGAGAGAGAGAGAGAGAGATGTGGTATTTTTATATATTTTGTCAATACATTAAAGAAATTAGCCAGAACCTGTCTACTGAGGACCAGAAAGGAAAGGCTCCACCCATACATCAACCGGTGCATTGACATGTGGCAGAAAAAATAGGTCCTGGATTAGAACTGTTAAATAATAGCTGACACGTGTACACAACAAGCTGTAAATTGATTTATTTATTGTTGGAATTATAGGAGTTTAAGGTCAAATATGGGATTTTATTGGGAGGTGTTACAAGTAATAAAAGAACAAAAGTTGGTCATGATGTCTTCTGATCCTTTGAAGAAAAGCGGCAGACCTTTGGCAGAGGGAGATAAAATGGAGACCGACAATAATAATTGATTTCTGCAGACACACTAGAGGAAGTATTATGATTTGTTGTCATGTTTAAATGTTATTGTATTGTTCAAGATATTTTAAGAGGAATTCTGAAGGGCAGCTCTTACATATTTTATTTAATTCATGGAAAAATGCTGAAATGCCCAATGCTAAGAAACCACTGGCAGTGGACAGTGGTCTCATATTTTAACTTTAAAATATTGTTTGTGGTCCCCCACATGCTAATAGTTGTACTTTTAGGCTTCCTTGGGATAAACCTGTAGCCCCCTGGGTGTCTATGGCTTACATGTTTGTAACCACTGGGCTAAGAAATATTGCAAGTTTAAGAATGCTTGGATAGCAAAAATTAAGCATGTGCAGGTGAGAAATAAAGGTCCTGAGTTTGCATTGTGTGTTTCAAAGGTATGCATCTTTTGTATTTCATAAACGTTCACACACATAAATTAAGCTAGATAAAATATATCAGTTAACAATATATTACAAGATAATTAATTGGGGATAAATTATTCATAATAGCATAAATACAAAATGTATTTTTTCAATATTTGTTTCAAATTTAAATCAATATTTATTTAATTTTTTTATTATTTACAGTGGTGAAACCTGCCAGCTGGTTTTAGGACAAAGCCATGAAGAGAAAGAAGCTCTTGAAAAGGAGATTCGGGAATACATCAAGTCCAAGTCAGGATCATTCTTCGTAGGGTGAACATGGCAGAATACTGGCCAGCAGCCAGCACACTTACAAACCCAGCAACTGGACAAATGTAGAACTTCTTTGCATGCTGAGCATAGTTGTCCTGTCATTACAATGTTCTAATGCTGATATGGAGAGGACATTCTTTGCAAACCATAAAGTGATTCAGCAGGAAATTGGACCAGAAAACTACCGAAAGCCTGTTATGTGTGAAACTTAATAATCAAAGTGGATGTTATCAGTGGTCACCAAACAGTGATCTGGTGAGAAAACTAAAAATGCTATTGGATGTTATTTTAAAAAATCCTTGCAGTTATTTTAAGGATAACTCTTCCTTTTTCATTAAATAACAATATGCTAACTCATTTACTTTTAATGTAACATTGCCATCAGAATCTAAATCTGATTTATGTTCAAAACTTGCTGTTTTATTATAGTATGAACAGAATACATATTATGGCAAAAGTGCACTTGTTTTGCTTTCAGTCTCTTTGAAGAACATACAATTTATGCCCATAAAAAAATCTTCTAGTAGTTTAGAAGTCAATCTACTATCAAAATGTGTAAATCTACTGGACTGAAATCCTGGTTCTGTCACATGTATGAATACTTGTTATCACTGGCATGAACTGTGCATTTTTGATAATGAATACTTGTTATCACTGCCATAAACTGTGCAGTCTTGATGATGAATACTTGTTATCACTAGCACTAACTGCAGTCTTGATGATGAATACTTGTTATCACTGGCACAAACTGCAGTCTTGATGATGAATACTTGTTATCACTGGCATGAACTGTGCAGTCTTGATGATGAATAATTGTTATCACTGGCATAGCCTGGGTAGTACTGATCAAAAGTCTCTTTTCACATGCTTGAAACTGCTATAACAGAAAATCTGAAACAAAAGATCAGTCACAAAGAACTAATAAAAGTTCCATTGTACTCACCTGATATCATTAATGGACCCTGCCCGATCACGCCGACGACCCCACACCTTAAGCCCTGATGACAGCAGCACAACGAATTCCCCATTTTTCAGGCCAACAGCAAGCATCTCTCCATCAGGACTGAAGCTGATAGACCTGGCTGCACCAACATCAAGTTTGGCCACCATGGACTGTAAGATGATGATGATAATATTTAAAGGGAGATCGTAATTAAGCATTAGTACAAAACGGACTATATGACGGAATAACTAGGCATGATAACTATAACTAAGTTTGTATTACTATTTTATTGTTAATATGAAGTTAACAATAACATGCAACATCGATCCATGTTGAATACATTCTCATTAGTGTAAATATCTAGAATCTTACATTTTAATGGCTCTATATTTTCAAAATTTATAATAATTTCGAATAGAATATTCATCTTTGGACATCAAGCACATTTCTTTTAAACCAACAAAAGAAAACACATATGCTGGAATGTCAGCTATGGAATGTTCTACCCATTCTCAAAAACAAGTGACTGAATAGATGACTTCTGACTGATTATCCCTTGGATTAACTCAAGTTGCTGTCAAAAAACAGCAATAACAACAGCTAACACACTCCACACCTCAGGATCACACAGTTCCCTAACCAAAGCAGTTAACATTTCTAACATGCGATATTTACAAGTTCTTGTCATCTTAGTTTTATTCAATAGCAGATTTCCCTTGATAATCTTATTTGGAAATAGTCCCTTTGCTCTTTAAACCTAAATAAGCATTAAGAAAATCTGATGCTGAAACAGATATCATAGGACAGAAGATCACTGAACTGGTCTCAGATACACCCACATGCCACGTTTGGTTAAATTCATAACATTTACTGGCTTAAAAAATGCATGTTTTTAAACTGGTATTATGCAAGTATTCTTCAGGTATGTCCAAAAAATGGGTCTGATAAGAACATCCACTTGTACTTGTTTTTCTTATCATGTTCACAACCCATTACAGAGAAAACCCCCCGAGTTAAGAACTTTGACCCTGAAATCATTAGACATAGTACTGATTATCAACTTGTCTTTTTTAATGAAATTAACACAAAGTCAAGTCAATATATGTGTACAAGCCACTGTTTTCATAAGGGCAATGACAAGTGGCCTTTGACTTGATTTCAAAGTTAAGGTATGGTTTTCTAACTTCTTCACAAAAGTGCAGACATTTAGGTGGTGAGATCTGCACCATTTTCATTCAGTACCAATTACATAGTGAATGAGGTGTTTTATAGAAAACCCATGTCAGTGCAACCATTCATTCAAGAGAACTAGTGATAACAGGATGTCAGTCTGTCAGGACCGATAAAGTTCCATTTTGGAGGTTAGATCAGCATGATTTAAACACTGTACCAAAACAACTGCAAGAGGTGTTTTTAGAAAAGGAAAGAAATAACACCTTGGTATCTCAATTAGTTCAAAAAGAAGTAGCTGTAACAGGATGAGCATCTAAACAAGATTTCCAAGATAACCACCATGGTGGCCATGTCTGAGGTCTGATTGGCACCATTTTCATTTCGACTAATCAGATCTCATAAGAAGTCTTTATACGAAAACCCCATCCTGAATTGATCATTCAGGCAAAGTAGCCCTAACAAGGTTTTCAAGACTGGCATGAAAGTAGCCATATTGGACATCAGATTAGCAGCGTTTTCAAACTGGACCAACTAGATATGTAAGAAATCTTTCAGTGAATCCCAATTCTGATATGTCCACATATTCAGGAGAAGTAGCAATGAAAAAGCTTTTTCACATCATTACCATAGTAGAAAAGTAGTGAACATCTGTTTCAAGATAAACAACTCATTTCCTGTCAATGGGAAACTGTTCATAGCAATGAAAACAGGGGCTATCATTTATTATTTATATTTAATTTGCATTATTTGTTAGCTTTTTCTACTTTTTATTTCATTATATGCTACTGTTGTCCAACATGGTATGTTGGACTTAACCTTGTCCAAAGACAAGTATATTTTCTACCTGACCTGAATTATTGATTTATTTTATTCTCTAAACAACTAATACATAGCTAAAATATTCTGTGTGTATGGGTTTAATATTAGGATCATAATGAATAGAAGTAAACATGTTTATTTGGGTGTGGGTCTAGGTTATTGGGATTCCCCTGGCATACCTGAATATTCCAGGTTCTATATTATTATTTTAGTAACAGACTTTCTAATTATAACTAACATTTTATCCTGTAAAGATTTAAAACCTTCCAGATTGAAATTTTCCATTAGGTAATAATTTTGATTAGAAAATGCTAATTGTGACCTGCAGTCAAGTGGAGTACTTTATAATTTTTTTACTGGAAAAATTATTCCTTTGTGCTTTAAAATCTAGCAAAATCACCTGTATTATTGTTGTGTCCAGTAATTCATTTGGGCTGGAATTTATTTCTTCTAATTATTTAATATAAGCGATTTTTCACTGGAAATACAGAGTGCTCATAAAAAATTAAGATTCTTGGACAGAGACAGTCACTGGGATTTATAGTGAATCTAAACCTGGAATTATATTACTGTGTTTCAAAGAAAGACTACTGGTACAAAACCACGATACATGCCACCACAGACACTTCAACACTTTCAGTATTGGATTTAATTTGCATTTCCACTAGACTTGTGACTGTAATTCTAGCATTATTTTGGGATTTAATTCACAATACCTTACATTCCTTTTTTTTAATAACATTTTCACATACAGTGGTCCCCCTCTTATACGGCCACCCCTTCTGCACCGGGAAAGTGGCCTTATAAGATGGGTGGCATTTCCAGAGGGGAACTACATTTGTGAGATGTGTATGTATATGTGTATATAGTAGGAAAGCCACATATAACTTAAAGCAGTTAATATCTTCATTTAAAAGTAGCATTAATTATTAAAATGTTCTTCTTGTCTTAAAAACAGAGTTATTTCAAGTAACATAAATTAATACATAGTTCTTATTCTTAGGCATGAAATGTGAGTGGGATATAGTTGGCATGCGCATTACAAAGCCATTGAAAAATGTTATTTAAATCTTGTTACATACATGGTTTCATGTTTAAAATTATTCTCTATCCATTTACTCCATTCTTCCAACTGCTACCGAATATTCTCCTTATCTTTTATGATCTTGTTTATATGAGTCTTCCCAACACAAAATCTTTCGGCAAGTGTACTCTCCCCATGGTCGTCAAGTAATTTTTACTTTTTCTTCTAAAGTATTGTTTCTTCATTTACATGAAGACATGTTAAAGTTTTGTAATGATTTATTCCTATGTTGCTAATTGTACAGTACTGCAATTTAATTTTGCAGATGAAAAACCTTGTTATAAAGGAAGTGATACTTGTACTGTCACATGATTTTTCGGTCTTTGTCTGGTACCTGTTTTGTTCAAAGTTTATTGTTTCTGTGTGTATGTGTTAATCCGCAAAATCTATTTTTAGCCTATCTGACCATGTTATGATCTTGACAATTACATTGGTCATAATCGTCAATTTAAAAAAAAAAAATCTGCTGTGTGAAACCCAAAGCTTTATCAAAACATTGCTGACTCCATTTCTATCTGAACATGTTATGATCTTGACAATTACGTCTGGTGATATAATAATAACCTTAGTGGTACATGTACTTTAGCCAACACTTCTTTCAGTAATGAAAACCTGACATCCAAAAACTGACATCGGGAAAGATAATCAGATTACTTACCTTACCATAATTAAATATTGGTTCTGGACATATTAATAATAAAATGTGGCCGCTTGTGAGGGGTAAATTTTACGTTTGTGCACTAATATGTTGGCCATTGGTCATGTTAGAGGGGTGGCCTTTCTTGAGGGGTACTTTTGAACACAAATTCATTAGTGCCAAGGGATTCTGGCCGTAAATAGTGGGTGGCCGCTGGTCAGAGGGGCCGTTCATGAGGGGGACCACTGTAATATTCAAGGGAAATAAATTATTTGTGGAATTTTTACAAAGCTTGTTTGTTTCTCGCTCTTTTCTATTACTTATTTTAAGAGCATAGAGTCGTAATACATAAGAGAAATCAAACGATCATATGAAAACTGTAGATGGTTCATGTCGACTGATAAGGTGTGGATCTCACTGATTTTGCATCAGGAACTTCTAGATAGTGGTTTCATGGAAGCCTTATTCAGCCATATCAGAATCCATGACAGATTCCTTTTCAGGCAAATAGCCAAAGTTGTTGATGAGATAAGTCAAAACTGGCTGAAAATGGTTGAAGAAATCTTTCTTGCCTATGTCCTCCCTTTCTTGATGGTGAAAAGTAACTGATACAGTTGAATGTTAACCCTTGATTGTGATCAAAACCAACATCTCAAAATGTCACGACAGGAAGTGAGCTATTTGTGGTATAAAGGTTCTAGGGGAGAGATATGTCTCTGCTCACACCATCAGGAGAAAACTCTTTCTTTCCCCCTGAAAAGCTTTCAAAGTGGTGGGCCTCCTTGCACAAGAACTTTTTTCCACCACTTATTTGGAGAACTGTTTCTTTCTCAAGACTGTGCAGAAACTGGAGTGGATAGAGTCTGGGGCTGGTTGATATCTGCTGTAGTGTCAGAAACTGGAGTGGATAGGGTCTGAGGCTGGTTGATATCTGCTGTAGTGTCAGAAACTGGAGTGGATAGGGTCTGGGGTTGGTTGATATCTGCTGTAGTGTCAGCTGCTAAGGAAATGATTGCCATAGGAAATGATTGAATATAGGTCACAGTGACCACTTTTCAGTATGAGAGAGTAAAACTCTTCAAGATTCATTCACATGCAATGTTCCACTGGTAGAGATGTAATAGCACCCAAGGTTGGATAGTGCGACAGATATTGGAAAAGACAAATTTCACTTGAATGTGAAAAATATGTCACAGTGAACATCTTTTGGAAATGTAGAATTACACTTTTGGAGATGTACCTTATATACAAATTCTGAAGAATATCAGTGTAATAGGCTCCAAAATATGAGTGATGCAATCAAAGTGTAATGAACGAAAGAATGAATGAATGAAAAGATGAACATATAGGCAAAATGACAATTTTCTCAGAAACTGTTGCCATGGGAAATAATAATAACAATAATACTAATAACACTACTACTACTACTACTACTACTAATAATAATAATAATAATAATAGTTATTATCATAATTTCATCATCATCAAGGTAACTCACCTTGGTAGAAATATCCCACACCCTGAGAGTGCCATCATAACTAGCAGTTATGAACCGTGGAAGGGAGGGATGAGTGTCCAGGCCCCACACCTCTCCCTCACCATGTCCTGCAACTAACACCTGGATTACTCCATTCTTCTCTCCAATCTCAAGAATGTCATTGTTCTTGGTCCCCACCAGAATCTTTCCCTGCATGACAAAATAGTAGTGATAAACATTAATATAAATGATACTATGTGATTTGTCAAATGACATTTTGTGACATGTATATTGTTTTAAAACATCCCCAATCCAAGATGATAGAAAAAGAAGAAAATATTGTGAGAAAATTTTTTATATCATGCTAGTTCTTTAACAGTTCTATGAAGAGTATGCTTAGTGCTCTGAATTGTGTTCTTTTTCCTTCTGCTTCACATATATATGCACAAACTTAAATTTTAAATTGCAAAATGAAGTCTCTTTCAAAATTAGATATATAATGATAGTTTGTACATAAATAAGTTCCATTGTATGAGGGCTTAAAGATAAATTAGTTCTTAAGCTAACTGTGTTGCCCTCTTTAAATAAAGATATTATTGTTATTAGTACTACTAGTAGTACTAGTAGTAGTCGTATCATTATCACCGTTATTAGTTCTACATTTGGTAAACAATATTTAAGAAGTACTTATGTACTACAGTTCAAGTTGTGTCTGCCAATTTATGTACTTGAGTCATAAATTTCTTTTATTTCAGCTGGAGTCCTGATTTTACCTTCAGCCTACAGACTGATTTCACCACATCAGGCTTGCTCCCCTGTTCATGCAGTGGGAAAGCCCGGCATTTCTTCATTTCCTGGTCCCAAAGCTTCACTGCACCATTCTCCTTTGATCTGCAAGCCAGAAGTCAAACAAAAGCACTGGTAAATATTTTCTTAATTCATATCCCTGGCATGATTCAAAATGCATTGTTTCTCCCCTTATCAATGTCATCCCCTTTTGTGAATTGCTTGAGTTGACCTTTACTAAATTAAAGTGCACAGAGTTCAGTTGAATCTGGGCTGGGTCTGAGTTGTCCCAAACCATGGCTGACTTTTCTTTGGGCCTTATTTTGGATTCTTCTGCTTCATATCTGAAACTGTGTTCTTTAAAATGTTTGCATTTTCTTGTGGGCTGAAATAGACTAGATGCAAGTAATTTCATGCATCCATTCAGGAGATACATCTACTACAAAATGTTCAAGGTGGCTACCACAGTGGCCATATATCCTGTCAAATTTGCACCTTTTCATTTAGAACCATATAGGAGTCTTTTAGAGAAAACTCCCATGTCACAATGATCATCAATTTGGAAAAAATCTAGTTGGTCCTATATGAACAACAACTACATTTTGCTTATACAGGCTTATATACAGCTAACATGCAAAATTAAAATAAATGATAGTAAAGTACACCATTTTGGTAACATCAAGAACTTGGTGATCACAAACTTACTCTAACAGTTAATAGGCAATGTTGACAATGTGCAGCTTTTAGGTCTATATATTACCAGCAACTTACATTGGAATTGTCACATGAAGTATATTAAATTTTGTCCTCTAAAATTTCATTACTAAGTAAAATTAAAAGATATCTCCAGAAAGATACATGCCTTTTATATTATAACAGTTATATATTCCCAATCATGAATTGTTGCTCTACTGCATATGAAAAATGCAACATCTCAACTAGACAGGATTTATATATTTAAAAAATCGACAGCACCAGACAGCCTACTTGCAGAACTTAAAAGGAAAATATTTCACTAATGAATAAATCATCAAAGGCAGTCTTTGTCCTTAAGTGCCTGAATGGGACTGCAGCAAAATATCTCCACGAAAATATATTTAATCTCCTTCCAGAGAGTATCAATTAGGATCAAATGAATTTGGTAAAATTTAACAAAATCAGCCCAAAAAATGGATTATCAAGTAAAGTTTCTAATACCCCCCCCCATCATACAAGCAGCTAAAAATAACAAAGAATTCAGCAAACAATATTTAAACCATAGGAATTTAAACAAATTGCCTACCCTAGCATTTATATTATGTATAAGTGTGTGATACAAGTTGAACACCTATGAAAAACAAAATCAATTTTC
>JAECUM010007159.1:0-102315 GCA_016617855.1 Megalonaias nervosa | reverse complement strand
TGTGTGTGTGTGTGTGTGTGTGTGTGTGTGCCCTGCGTTGCCAATTGGTCTAAAGCGCTCCCCATTACCGAGTCTCTGGCTGGGCCAATGTTGGTAGTCGGGCCGAAATTGTGTGTTTACACGCCATAAGTGTTTGGAAACGGTTTTATATGGTTGTAACTAGGCACTGAAGTCCTTGAAGAAATGATTATGTTCCTATTCGCTTGCATTTTTAAAACTAGAATGTAAAACGGTGTAAGGTCATGTTGCATTTTGCATTTCTTTTACTCCAAGTGATATTGACAAAGGTCATGGATCACTCTATATTTTTAATGTGGAACATTTTGTTTGCAACGATGAGGAACAAAGAACCTTCAATAAAGCCCGCATGCTTACGCAAAAAAGATTAAATGTTTGCTGCTCGATTTCAAACAAAAGACTTCCATCGAAATGGTGTTCAACATAAAATGCGAAAGAATCTTAAGCTGATATCTCCTATGTAATTTTCCTTGAATGAAAGTTTGACGTAACGTACCACACTAAGCAACAAATTACTGATGTATCTCCCTGTATTTAAAAGCAAAAGCATTTGATAGCAGCGAATTTATTTCATAAACTGATGTATACAAGACGAAAGGTTGACAGCATCACTTATTCACTCTAGCAATTACGTCTTGCATTTCATCTTGTGGGGATATTGCGGCGTTCCAAGACAGAATTATGCGCTTGAATTTAATCTAGTCGCGTTCAACTTGATCACTTTTCTGCTGGCAGCAGAGTTTATTCTGTGACATATAAATGCTAGATTGGCGCAAATTGAAAACCAAATCTAGCAGAAATATTAACAGTTTGCGCGAAAACGACGCCATATATTTTTAAGCCCTACCTTTATTTCTCTTTTAAATTCCCTTTGTTTTCAGAAAACTGCCTCCTTTTTCTTACATGGAGAAGGGAACTTTTAATGTCCAGAATAGACCCTGGATTCTAATTCGATTTATTTAGATACGTCTTTCTCTCATAATTTATGTATCACCAACGAGACCTGACGTTCAGATAGACTTACTATAATTCTTCATTTTTTAAAATTAATTTGTAGGAGGTAAAGATGTGTGACGATTGATTTTGGGACGGCCGATTTCTTCCGTAAATGACGGTGTCCAGTTTTTGACCGATTCATATGTTTTACGTCTACAGCACTTTTAATAGTGGATACTATCTATTTATTTATCAAGGAAATGCCGATCTTACTGGAAAAAAAATGTTGCATCAACTTTTGTTTGGTTTGTTTTTGTGGGGTTTGACGCCATTTTAAGTTAATGAAAAGGTATACATATTGGCCAGTGTATTTGGTGGAGTAAGAACTTGGGAAGAACTACTGACCCACGAGAAGTTACTGGAAAGCTTTCGCACTTAATCTGTTGGTCGGGCCGAGACTCGTACTCACGCAGACAAAGGTGGGATGTGTGAGCAATCTGTAAAGGCGAGCGTTTGGACAACTCGCCCAGATGCAACGTTGGATAAATGTATTCCACTGGGTATATTTTGCATTAGACAAATAATGTTTAACGTTGGCGTCAAAATATACTTGATAATATATTTTGAATGAAATTTTAATTTCTTGATTAATAAGCTTTTGAGAAAAGATGTTAGAGGTAGCAGGGAAAAGGGACGGCAGTTTTATAACAGGTGTCCGTGGTTTGTTGTTTATTGCATAGCAACACAACTATGGTGGTTAGTGCCGATGCAACTGAAGTAATGTGATTTTCACAGGGGCTTACAACTGTTGCCGACCCAGGCTGATAGAATGATTTTTATATCCCACCCACGCCCACTTTCACTCGCGAGCTCGCCTTACTAACCAACCTTGGTCACCACAGCTCCTGCATCCACTGGTCGAATCGTTATACAGAAGGCTGCGTCAGGTCCATTATTTACTTCCTCTCTCGCTTTCTCTCCCTCTACGTCTCACCGTCTCTTTCTCTCCCTCCCCTGCATGTCTATTAATTTTTTATTCATTTAATTATAGACGTAGATTTGTTTTGCTCAAGATGTTATGTGACTTTTAATATATGTAATTTTTGACCTAATTTTCAGATATGCTGATTTTTGTTGTTGTTGCAGCTGTTTTTTTTTGTAAATTGAATGTCATCTTTGAGTCATTTTATATGTTCTAGGAGAGAACATAGATGAGTTAGTTAATTCGTCTGCAATTCCATATTCTTTGGTAAAACGTCAATAAAATATGTTTAAAAGAACACATTCGGTCTTGCAGTACCTGCGAATACATATGTAGGGATGAATTTCACAAAATACGTTTCTCGAGTTATGCCATTAAATCGATCAGATGTCTGGTTCGTACATAATCTTGTTTGTTAATGGCTTTTAAGGTTAATTTCTTTATATGCCACAAACTTTCAATATTGATATGATTTATTTGTTATTATTTTGATTTGATTGTTTATGAGTCTACACAGATCTGACGATCAAATGGACGAGTCAATACTTCTGTCAGAAGGGGCATTAGCTGAAAACAATATCTAAACAAGAATTCACTCATTATTACATTATCTCAAAGAAGTAATGATAACCGCATCAACATCTGCAGTATTCATATATGTGCAGCACTGCCTACTTTGAGATACGCTTTCATCAGGACGATTCCATGTGAAGCTGAGATAACTATATTTTAACAGAGCCAGTATATGTAATGAGATCCATAGTTGCGTATTTGTTTCTTACGATCCTGAATTAAAAATGTCAATTATCAATCCAGAGCATATTTATGACATTTTGGCCTTGGGCGGTGCGCTTTTGTGTGTATGTGGGTGCGCGCGCAAATAACAGTTGTTAATAGTACAAAAGACTATTATTGTGACTCAATATTTTTTATGAATTTCTCTAATGTTGTAGAAAGCATAGTATATAAGTAGCATACGTTTTGGATATATTTGACCGTTTATATTGTTCTTTGTAACCAAACGGAGTGCATGTAATATAATTTCATCTGCTGTCATTTATATGTAAAATAAATAGCATTTAACGTAAATGAATTAGTAAGGAACGCCAAACTGCGTAGACAGGAATGCTGATCGAAGCATCTGTGGATCCAACCCTGCAGTTTTAAACAAAAATATTGTTAAAGATAAAGTTGCTCGACAATGACGTATTTCCAGATTCACTTCTCATAACTCGACGACGTATATATACCAATAAATGATAATATATATGTACACTGTATACGATAACGTATGCGCACACAATAAACAATGACGTACATATACGTAATAAAAATCGACATACATGTTCACAATAAATGATGATGTAAAACAAAAAGATATGGAATTTTTATACTTTATACATTTTGTCTTAAATTACGTTGCGCTAAAGTCATTTTTCAAATGGCTATGTAACTATCTCACCAGTTTAACATGAAAGCAACAATGCCGCTATCAAGAGATAATGCCTCCTCTTTGCTTACAAGCTTGGACGGAATAACAATGATATATAGGCTATACAAGTTTAAGAGTAACATTCAAAGAGGATGAAAGTGTACGTTGGTTGGTATTTTACATTAAAATATATACTCCAATGTTTCACAAAATAAGATTCAGAATTGTAGGTTACTTTCAATATGGAAAACATTGAGATACAAAATATTAGCCCTGACAGCAAAATAATTAAAACACTTCATTAAGACTGGATAATAAATTACGTAGTTGAAGTGGGCAAATGTACAAGTTTGTATTGGGTTAAATTTACAGTACAACTTGAGACCTCGTGAATTTTACAAGATCAATCTACATTGATTCAACAATAGAACAGAACAAATTATGAAAAGTAAATTTTGATTTAAACAAGCATGTTAATATAGAATGTCGCCGTATCAGATTCAGCAACATGGATAACAAAATTTAACATAAATACGAAATCATTCATACGCTTGAGGATATTAAAGAAACGCTGCAGACTTCGCAAATAAAAGTATTAGCTTTTAAGGGCCTTCATGTTGACATGTTGATAGTATCTAAAGACAGTCTGTTAGGTTTAACTTATTCTCTTGATGCTTGTATAGTGTTTTAAATGACTGACAAAGAACACTATTAAAGACGTCTTTCCTGCGATCTGAAAGTCCAGTTCCTTACACAAACATCATTCAACCGTGTGAATAATTTAAACAGGACTAAAGAAAACAAAATTACTCTGAAATAAAGAATGGGTAACTGACCAGACTTTGCATCAATTACACAAGAAGGCGATATAAATTTTCTCAAAGAAAAAATTATATTCTTCAAGTGGATGTTCAGTGACAGCCGGATATGCCTAACATCCAAGTATATGAAAAAATGGATACACACATATTTTTACAGTCACTTTTTCCTAGAAGTACACTTGGGCCAAAAAAGTTTAAATTGATATGACATATACAACGCTTTTAGAAAAGGCTTTAGAGGGAAAGCCAGAAAAGACGTAGTTTGAAAAGGTAAAGAGCTTTACAACAAAATGTTATGGATTAGATGGAAAGGAAAACATTGGATAATTTTGGCTTTACTATAACTAAAAATACAACTAGTTAAAAGGTCTACCAGAACCCTAAAGGCTAGAATGTAAAAGTCTTTCACTCCGAATGAAACAAGAAAGTGTATTCACGCTTTACCAAATTTAATTGAGAGATGTAATAACATTCATCATAGATCAATAGACATGACTGCTTTTCAAATAAGCAAGAAAACATAAAGCAACGTTAGGGAAAACCCTATTTGGTTACTTGGTTACCTGACAAAAGATAAACTCATACATTTGGACCACCTAAATTTAAAATAGGTGAAAAATTTCGAATTTCAAGATTAAAAAACAATGCGACCTTTCTAACTTTACCGAGGAGTCAGGTATTTGCAAATAGTAAGACTTTGAAGGAAATTATTTTAAAGGCAAGAGTTATCTATATAGATGACAAACAAGCTGACATAAGGAAAGCTGTAACGATATTAAAAACGATGAATTGCAAGAGGTACGTTTTCGTGAAATGGAAAGGATATGATGAATTGTTTAATAGTGCCAACACTTAAAACGTTTAAACTTGGATGAAATGCTGCTATCAATAACAGTGTAGAAAATTCTAACAAAGGGTTCTTAAACAGTAGGGTGACTGGATACTAAACAAGACCACATAAATGAAATGTTTATTTATAATGGAAATTGATGCTAGCTGAATCTCTGACACACTAGCTCACAACTTGCTTCCATCTCACAAACTAACTTAAAACAACTGAAATCCTCACCCTACTCATGCACCTAAAATTCTTTAACAGATACGAAACTATAGTCTCTTTGCTCAGCGAATACAATCAAAACATAGAGTCTCGTTGCCCACTGAATGCCATCAAAACATAGCGTCTCGTTGCTCAGTGAATACCATCAAAACATGGCGTCTCAGCAAATAATTGCAATGATATTGTTTGTCCATGGATATGATCAATGCATGGATATGTATCCACACATCAACGATGTATGAATTTATCAAAAGCTGAGATCAATGTATGCATTTATCAACTGATCCAATTAATGAATGGATGTATCAAGAAATTTAAATATGCATTATATTGTTATACATATAGCGACACTTAATTTTTTGGTGGAAAACCTAATATATGTTCCATCAACATAAATGAAGCTCTTATATCAAGGTATCCAGACGATGTTCAGAATAATACCGATCCACCGTTTCCGTTGAATGGTTGATAAATGATCTCAGGCAGTCCACCCCTCGGTCTACTGAAGGATTCATCGGAAACCTCACTACGCTGCAAATCCGTTAGTCCAGAACCTTACCATGAGTCGACCCGTATCTTCCCTCAAACCAACGTCCCAGAACCACCATTGACTACTGTATTCAGATTAAACAACCCCAAAGAGTTGGGCGACTGCCCATAACAGCTATATGGCTGAAGATTTCTTCCGTAAAATGGACAGCTTCGTGACAAGGCTCATATCCATTCTGGCGATATAGAGAAAATTAGCACTGTAAGAACTCTGAACATGAACAAATCATCGGGTAATGGGGACCTCACTGGTAGCGGTTTGTGCGTGCTGTATAGAGTGAACAAAAAGTAGTAAACTTGTCAAGGTTAAAACCAATCTCCCTGGTTAACATTGTATGCGGCATCGAAGACCAATGTGCCTCTATACTAATACATCATACAAAAGGTATTATTGTGTACACAATTCCGTAACAAATGAAATAAGTATGTTCAGCCAAGAAATAAATAATTTGGCCAGCATTCATAAGCAACCAGCTTATCACTCTACAAACAATTCCAGGTATTTCTTTCACCAGCTCCTACTGAACCTGTTTACAAAATTTACTTTATACAAAGCAACAGCTGGTATTGTCATTCACTGCAATGCCTATAAATATTGTTACAACCTTTTCTTGAGCTGTCGTTTCAATCTCTTTCCTAATTGTAACATTTCCCTAAATTGTTAAATATCCTTTCAATCTCTAAGAACTCGATCCAACTGAGTTAAATATCAAAGTAATTGTGCTTTTGTACTTTTAACACTTTCTAGTCGTTCTAATAATACATCTTACTTTTGTTTGGGTCTCCCTCTTATCTGAACTCCACAATCTATTTATCGCATGTTTCGACATCACTTTTAATAATTTTTCTTCATATCTGACAAATAGTACTTGTATAACCCTTCATTTTATCTCCTCTCGCATAGTGAATAATATTTTCACTGCCTTCGAAAGTTCGCGACTTCAATTGTTTTATGATATTCGTGAATTATAGCGTCAGGTTCTCGTATCTGTTGAGCAAATCTCTCAATTGTGTCTATTGTTTCCATCCCTATGTCATTGTGTACTTTCATCGTTTGACCATCTAGAACTGTTTGTTTAAGTGGATATTGCACAGGACCATAGCTGTATCTCTAAGTCTATTTACTTTATCGTTCAATTATCTCCTTATGGTATAAGTAAGTTCTCGATGTCTGATTACAATATCCTTATTGTTTTATTCATTCATAATTTGGTTCCACGCATGTTTGTTCTTCAAACTTGATGCGTAAAGTGGTTACCACCATTTTCGTCAGTTCAGCGGATCTTCCTCTGGATTTGGAGCATTTTTTAAAAGTTGCTATCTCTATGCATATGTCTTGTATTCATACTTACAATGGCCTATGCTTCCTTGCAAATATAATTTTTTATTGTTCATACAATTTAAGTTCTTTTTTTAACGAACAAAGAAATGAAAAGTATTTTGGTCCAGTATTTGGCGCTAAAGAAGGTTTCGGATAAAACTATTCTGGATTTGATTAATGAGTCTCCGTCTGGCTCTAACTTAAAAATTATGGAATTACAATTAAAATACAAGAATGGAACAGAGCTAAGAAATTGCTTGAGTTCAGAAAGAAGAAAAACAAATCAATCGCAGTTACAGAAAGAGAAAGAGTAAAACAAATACAATCGGATAAAGAGGAAGGAGAGAGGAAAATGCAGTTGCAGAAAGAGGAAAGACAGAAAGAAAGCGAAATGCAGATGTAGAGAGAAAGAGAAAAGGAAGAAACGTAATTTCAAGTTAGATTGAAGAATTAGAGCTGGCAATTGAAAACCACATCCCCACTTTACATACTAATTCAAGTTTTGATGTTACTAAAAATACTAGGTTATGTACCCCATTTTAAAGAAAAAGATGGGCTAAATATTCTTCTCATTTTGAAAAAATGCTGAAAATCTGACAAATTTAAAATGGCCCAGAGAGCAATGGAATCTGTTATTACAAAATGCACGTTTTGGCGAATATCGTGACATCTACACTTGCATGTCAGTACAACAAAGTGCTGATTGTGGTCTTTTAAGGAATGTTTCTTGAAGGGCTATGAGTTGGTACCTGAGGCTTTTTGACAAAAGTTTAGGAACTATAAAAAGAAACTGGACAACTCATGCCGAATTTGCGAGAGAAAAATAGCAGTTATTTCATAGGTGGTACTTATCCAAGAAAGTTGGTCAGAATTACCAGCATCTCAGACAACTCATATTAGTTGAAGAGTTTAAGAATTGCGTCAATGATGAGGGTTAAGACTTACATTAATGAGCACAAGATTGAACAGCTCGTCAAGTTTCTTTTGTCAGAAAGTCTTCCACTCAGCAGACTTCTATTAAAATACTATTTCCGTCGAATAAGAGCTCTTCCAAATCTCAATCTGGCATAACTTGTAGGAATCATGTTTCTGATAAGATTGATCCGAAATCCTTATATCTTCCTACGTGTTCCTATTGCAATAAGAAAGGGTACGTTATTTCTGATTGCTACAAATTGAAAAATAAGCAAGATAATCGAGAAAGACCTATTCCAGATGCTCATGGTCACGGTCATGTATTAAAAGCAATACATTATCTAGGTCACACAAACCCCAGTCTAATTTCATTATGGAGATTTATGAACCATTCATGTCGAAGGATGCTATATCACTCATGAGTGATTCTGCAATCCTATCCCTATTAAAATTTTAAGGGACACAGGAGCTTCTCAGAATCAATTATTATCAGGTACTTTACCTTTCTCTGAGAAATCTTCTTCCAATGAAAGTGCTCTTATTCAGGGAGTAGAGTGCAGCTTTGTCAATATTCCTCTCCACTGTGTAAATTTGTCATAAGACTTAGTCACAGGACCCGTGACATTCGGAACAATGTTGTGTTAATCCATCGAGGGTATCAATTTATTACTAGGTAATGGCCTAGACTGAGGTAAGCTTGTGGTTCATCCACTTGTAACTGACAAGCCTTCTTTGGATAAGAAAGTCGATCCTATTGAAAATTAAATCCCCGATTTATACCCAGCTTGTGCTGTTACTAGAGCTATGGTATAGAAAGCTCCTGAGAATAATGCTGATCAGGAAAGTATTCCTTTAGCTGACACATGTATTGGTCAGGCTTTTCATGAGGTTACGTTTTCTCGTTTGGATTAATGAAAAGGTATTGATCCTCTTTTTTCTACTCTTTCTCTTTATTCTAATCAGAGTGACAAACGATAATCACTTGTTGTCGAACCGGAAAAAGATAATGAGATCTCCTGTTTGTTTCAGAGGCTATCAGCGAAACTGAAGCCACAAAACTACCTATTTGTTATTTTGTTAAAAATGGGTTCTTATAAGAAAATGGAGACCACCTGAAGTACCTGCTGGTGACGAGTGGTCGGTGAGCTATCATATTGTAGTTCCAAAGTCGAATCGACAGGAAATTCTTAGTCCTGCCCATGAAACTCCTTTGGCCGGTCATTTAGGAATCAATAAGTCTTATTACAAGATCTTGAATCACTTTTATTATGCAAAATTAAAAGTGATGTTGGCAAATACTGTAGATCTTGTCACACTTGTCCAATGATTGGAAAACCCAAATCAGAAGATACCTAAGGCTCATCTGCAACCTATTCCTGCATTTGAGTAACTATTTAGCAGAATAACGATAGACTGTGTCGGTCCCTTACCTAAGACCATGTCCTGCCATAAGTTCCACAAGATTCACAAAGGAAATTCCTTTGAGGAATATCAAAACTAAAACCATCGTAAAAACTTTGACAAAGATTTCTTTTTTTTTACACATTTCGGCCTGTCCGAAATCTGTCTAACCTGATCAAGGGTCAAACTTTATGTCTGGAATTTTCCAGCAAGTTATACATGAATTAGGCATCCATCAATTCAAGTCTTCTGCCTTTAAGCCTGAGAGCCAAGAGGCTTTAGACAGATTTCATCAAACTTTATTTATTTATTGCATAAATCTTTCTTTTTCTTTATGAGGGGAGGTGTTATGTATATTTAACTTGCATTGTTTGTTAGATTTTTATCTTTTTTGTTTTGTTATATGCTATGGAAAATTGTGTGTTGGACTTGACCTTGTCCAAAATCAAGTTCATTTTCTCCTTGACCTGCATAATTGATTTTTTTAAAAAAATTCTGTAGAGATCAAATCATAGCAAATAGTTTCTTATGGGTATGTGTTAGCTATTAGGATTATTATATTGGCCTGAGTTGCGGACATTTGTATTTACCACGTTTTATATGCAAATTATAACTAAAATTGTATTCCCCAATATTAGGAACCTTCTAAAAGATTATTTTCCATGAGGTAATAGTTTTTTTTTTTAGAAAATGTTAATTGTGACCATGGGTCTAGTAGAAGACCCTATGATCTTATTTTTCTAAAATTTATTCCTTCGTGCTTTAAGATCTGAGCAGAATCAATTGTATTATTGCTATGGCCAGTCGATGATTTGGGCTGGAATGTTATGTATTCAAATTATTTATTCACTCAATATACAAAGTGTTCATCAAATATAACATTCTCGGAAATAGAGACTTGAATTTATAGTGAAATTCCAAATAAGAATATATTCTTGGATTGTATAATTGTGATTCAACAAAAGACTGTTGGCACATCAATAAAACACGGATCCTCACAGACACATCAATACTTCTAGCGTTGGATTTAATTTGGATTTCCACTAAAGTTTATTCAGAATCGTTAGGATTGCTGCCTGTAATTCTACAATTGTTTTTGGATTTAATGCGCAAAACCCTAAGTTCATTTTTACATTTTCATTCTGTATTCTAGGGAAATGAATTATTTTTACAAAGCTTGTTGCTACTCATTCTTTTCCATTACTTTCTTTGAAGACCATAGATTCGTAATATTAGTTTTTTGAACGTATTGTAGTAGAATTGTGATAACCAACACCTCATACCACCATAAATGTGCTTTGTTAATTTGACTTTATTCAAACTGACCAATCAACTTCCATACATGTTCTCACTTAAAACGATAAATCATTTTGTTATTTGAAAAATTGAGTTACATATGTGTATGCTTTAATTGTGATTCTTTTCTAATATTTTCAGTTTATTACCAGACACATAGTTATTCATCATTTGCAAAAGAGTCTCCATCTAAATATCAGTTGTTGCTCTTGTTACGTGTTTATTTAGTTCCTCGTATAATTTTAACCAAGGATGACGGTCGAAGTCAACAACTCCGTATATCTTTTTGAATTGTAAACCTATCTGAATTTAGAGCTTTTGTTTTCTATACTGAACTGCATATTTATATTTCTTTTCAATGTACATAATAGTGTTTCGTACAATACGTTTTAAACCCTTGTACTGTGATAAATCGTTTATATAAGGAATTAGATGTGCTGGAGCTGATGGGCAGTCCTTGCAATTATTATGCAAGTGTACTAAAACCCCAAATCGTCTCTAAAATGTAACCAGTATCGCAATCATCTGGTCAATTGAGGAAACGCTTATCTCTGTGATTTATTACCAATCCCCCCATCTAGTTTTCTTAACAGGATATATTGTCTCTTGTCATATCCCTAAAGATTATTAGAATCAAAATACACAACGAATAACCCTAGTATTGACTTTTGGTGTTCATCGTCTGTTTTAATTTTGTATTATCATCTTTGTCCAAGTGTATGTTTTTATGTTGGTGTTGCTGTTTAGGGGTTAACGCCATTTCGCAGCCCAAGACAGGCTATGTATGGCGGCAAGTATAACCGGTGAAGGAAGAAACAGAAAAAAACCCGGTAAGGACCACCGCCCCGCTGGGAGATTTCTTACATACCCACAATTGCCGAGCCTGAGACTCCAACCCACGCGGACAGGGGTGTGATGGCGGTGGTCTGTAAAGGCTAGCGTTTTTGACCACTCGTCCACCCTGGGTCCCAGTAGTTTTAGTTGACATGTGCATATGTATGTGGTATCAATCGAACATTTCATTGTATACAGTTGTAACTCAACACCAGATATCATTAATCTTGCATCATGCATTGATACAGAAACAATAAGGTAATCAAAACGGTCTAGTTTGTAAGTTTTCATACAAACATTGCTAAACGTCTCGAAAATGTTACACAACAACAATGTATTTATCTTCATAATAGTTACTTATATCTCCAGGAGTCTGAAGCTTGAAATGCTGCATAGTATCGAATAAACACTTCGAAATGCTACATAGTATCGAATAAATACAAGGAATCATCATTTGATATAAAATGCTATATAGCATCGAATAAATACAAGGAATCATCATTTGGTATCAAACGCTATATAGCATCGAATAAATACAAGGAATCATCATTTGGTATCAAATGCTATATAGCATCGAATAAATACAAGGAATCATCATTTGGTATCAAATGCTATATAGCATCGAATAAATACTAGGAATCATCATTTGATATTAAATAATATATAGCATCGAATAAACACTAGGAATCATCATTTGATATCAAATGCTACATAGCATCGAATTATACTAGGAATCATCATCTGATATCAAATGCTACCTAGCATCGAATCAATACTTGGATCATTTGATATCAAATTGCTACATAGCATCAAATCAATACTTGGAATCATCATTGGATATCAAAGATATCAAATGCTGCATAGCGTCGAATAAATACTGGGAATTATCATATGGGATTTTCAATAGTTATGTGATGAGTAAATATTTTACGCTGGTGGTATAACTGTTGTTGAAACCTTTCAAATGCTCTCTAGGCATTCACACAGGCAACTGCCTTTCCAAAAATATTTGGATCACACCTATGTAAACTGTTTCATTTTCAGTAAATTTGTTTTCGACAAGGCGTTTACTCTTTGTTGTATAGATTATCTCATAAATCAGAAGCTAGGTACAAACACAACCGTAGTTTTAACTGTTATCTTTAATCCATTCTGGGCAAATTTGTCTCCAATATGACGTTTTAATCTGGATTAATGCCTTGATCAACTCGCGACAGTCACAACCGGACAGGTTCTGAACAGGCTGTTGTGTTGGTTTAGATCAGGCGTCGGCAACCTACGGCAAGCGTGCCACAAGATGGTACGTCAAGGAGTTTTGTGTGACATGCGAAGGGCAGCCAAAAATCTAGATTTTGTAATTAATCCGGATTAAAAGTGGCACGCTATGTAAAATAGGTTGCCCACCCCTGTTCTAGATATTTCTAATTTAGACTGCATTTGTCATGAAAAGGTCCTTTGTACTTGTTATGAACAAGACCTTTATAATTTCATGTTACATGCCTGCTACCGGTACTCGTTGCCTTTTGCATAATTTCTCTCTCGCATAAATTCATGTTTATATATTAAAGTACCTTTACAAATATTATTTTATTCGTGCTGTCTGAAGTATTACTAACCTTGCAAAAGCTTTTATTCCAACATAGGGATACATTACGTCTTTGTAATCATTTGGACCTTCACACTGATATGCAATAAACATGTCATTATGAATTTCTCTTTATTTAAGCTAGTATACCTCGTCTGTGTTCACATAGTTCACCTATTTCATGCTGATTTACGGGTATATATTCATTTTTACCACGGACCCACGGGAAGTTAGTGGCAAGCTTTCTCACATACATAAGCTGGGCAATCCGAAACTCGAACCCACGGGGCAGATATGAGATGGGAGTTATCTGTAAAGTCAAGCGCCTTTGACCATTCGGCCACCTGAGGTCCCTGTCAAATGTCAAATGTACGTGACTTTTAATTACATTGACCTTTTCAAATATATTATAGTCAATCTTCACACATACCGTCACAGGAGAAAGGCTTTGCCTTATGATCCCAGAGTCGCTGTCTCAAAGTGGAGATGAAAGCCAGGGTGGCATAGGGTGTAGGACTATGCCCCCCCCCCCGCCCAAAAAGAAAAACAACAACTTGGAAATATGATATTGCGACCCACCCAAGTTACACTAGGAATTGGATAAGTGATTATTTCTTAGTGATATAAGGAATTATCCGTTCCTAAAACGGAATTGTGAATGGGCGGGGGAGGGGGAGTATTCATGTAAGCCCTTGCAATTCATAATGTAATATGTTTTCCGCTTTAATGATTAAAGTTTGCTTGTTATGAATTCATTTAATACGTAATTTTCTTGCTTATTAAATCAATTTTCCGCCATTGATAATTCACCTGATGCATGTTTAATTGCAGTCGATTTTGTGCGATCAACACGTGTCAGGAGATTCAGTACTTTTCATGTTATTCTATGTCGTGTACAAAAGCATCATAACTTTCCTTCATATTTGTGTGGTTTTTCAAATATTTTATAAAATGGAATTTGAAGATGTCTCGCCTTAAATTCTCTGTGATGAATGACGTAGTCCTTTCTGCTATGCGCATCACAATTTTTGATACAACATTTGAATCACTATTATGAAATAATTAACATAAGTTATTGATCGATAATCCCATCAATAATAAGTTACAAATTTTACTTAAGGGACATAGTCATTACTACAAAATAGTCTTAACATTAATGATTCCATGCAGCCATTACCACAAAATAAAGTCTTGACATTGATGATTCCATACAGTCATTACTATAAAATACAGTCTTAACATTGATGATTCCATACAGTCATTACTACAAAATACACTCATAACATTGATTCCATGCATTCACTACTAAAAACTAAAGTCTTAACATTGATGATACAGTCCCAGTTTCATTTCATGGGAATGAAATATCTCGTCAAAGTATCACTGAATGTAAAATCTGTCTTATTTTGTTTTATTTGATTTCAAAGCAACTCAATAATAATCTGTTTATCTTAGTTTTGTTTAAACTAGTACACACCGACAATCCACTTTATAGTAAACTTCGTTTTAAACAGGAAACCGTGACAAAAACAATGTGTGAAGGAGCTGTTTGAAAGGCAGCGCATAAGAAAAAGAAGGCAATCAAGTCATCTCATATCTGTCCCGTAATTTCATATTTAGGTCAGGTTAATGGCTCTTATTTACTCAAGGATAATTGCTTAATTACAGTTTGACAATTTGAGCACGCCCAGTGTAATATAAGTACCTATCATATAAAATAGGAAAAATATGAAACTAATAATTATGGATTTTAGGAACTCTAAATTGTACATAAACTTTAAAGTGAAATCCTCTTTTGATTGACCTAAACTTTAAAGCTAAATGATATTAATAATCATTAATAAAAATTGCGGGGGAGTTGCATCATTACTTCCAAAAAGTTGCAAGTAGATGTATGGCCTTTGCCCAATTCACGATGCTAGCTGAATTTTGCATTGATTAAAGTCTTTGCGATTCTAAATGTTTTCAGCTTTTTGCTATAAGTCTCCTTGCTGTGAATTCATTTTATAGGTCCCTTGGGTTCATGAAAAACGAGTTCCATTTATTTGTACAAAAAGCTCCTAAAAACAAATATAAATTTAAAATTATCTTTAGGAGACGAAATTCACAGATTAGCCCAAAATAACATTTAAAGTACAAATTAAGTCTAACCACGTGTATATATAATTTATATGCATGTATTCCAGAAGATTGCTCTGAATTATCTGCGATAGACACACTGAATCACATTAAAGGATGATGTCACCCATACAGGAGACAACACTCTTACCAAAGTATGTCTTGCGGTTAACGATGTATTGATGGAAAAGTCTTCATATCAACTCAACTGACTGTAGCTAAAGTAATACATGTAACAAAACATGACCCATCTCTCCCACTGCAATAGCTGAAGCGATCAGACATCAAATCCCGTACATCATGTAAATAGTTTTAACAACGCACGCCGTCGTAAAATGACAGTGTACCATACGTTATGAGCAATATTTCATCTTAATAACACATATCTGCATCTCTTTGCATATTCATTAGCATATTACTGATATGTCCCGGGAGAGCTTTTATTGTCGATCATGAATATTGAATATTGTTTGATATCGTTATCTTCTATATTGGTTTTATACCGTAACCAATGCCTTTAGGTTTTGATACATCGACAATTACTTTAAGGGTTTGAAGTTCGAACTAAATATTTTCTAAAATTGATCAAAATGAGCGCAATACATCGTGTAGCTAATACGATTTGAACAATCTAATTTTTGATATTCAAACAAAAAACTTCTAAGTTTACGTAGAAGCATATTCGTTCCAGTACACAACAATCTGTAATGTACAAGGAAGTCTATTGAAAAAAAGTTCTTGAGTGAAAAATAACATCAATAATTCGCCCAGGGGATTATCAAATGTATTTCTCTTGAAAAACCCACTAGTTCAAGCATAGAATATAAGAGCAGAGCAGTCAAAGTCATTATATAGAAAATGATTGTCATTTTTACTGTCAGGACCTAAACAAGAGTTAGAGAATCAAACTTAGGTACTGTGCTTTGCCGTCTCTTAAATCACTGATAACTGATTATGTACTTTACGTCTGTATTGCTACCCCCACGCTTTTCGTCTCAATGAATACCAATTTAAATTAGCGATCTGTGCATAATAAGATGTTGACAGCATGACTTATTGACATGTATTAAGGCGTCCCGTTCTTCTTCCCGAGACAGAAATATGTGGCGGGATTTAATGAAGTTGCAACCACCTGGAACGGCTTCTAGCCTTGTGTTACTTCGACTGGCATGATGAAATTCTTTCATCCATTTTAGCTCCATCGATCCCTAATAATAAGGCTACTGGTTATTCCCGAGACTATTCATTCAGGCAGACAAGAACTTATCGACATGTGCAACAGCCAACTGCCTCATTGAGCGATTGATCCACTACAAACATTTCACTTACTTTCTTGCAATGTTGTATGACTTACAATCCCAAAATATGCATAGATCATATATATGCTACCTTATATGCAAATCCGAATTAATTTATTTGGCCTCTAAATTCAGTGCTATAATTTAAAAAAATTAATTAGATCCAAGATATCAAATTAAATTTCCACGATGAAAATGGAACATTCTTCGATGTAACACAAAAGTTCAGATTTTTAAGTACGTGGGTTCTACTTGCCGAATGACTTGGGTAACATGTTTGTTTTTAATATACAAGTCCTCGAAGCCTCTATCATATAGTTTTCAATAAAGTAAAATACAAAGATTAACTGCCGCGTCTCCTAAAGAAATATTATTATAGATGACCAAGTGAACCCTCCAAAACACTGGAATATTCCAATAATATGATCCAAATGCAGTTCACGTTTTCAAGACTATATAATCTTTTTACAAAATATTTTGACTTGATTATATATTTTGAGTTTGTAAAGTAAGTTACCATATCGTATCGCCAGGAAACACATTCATCACAATGAGGCGTTTATAAAAACTACTCATTATCTAAATTGTGTTGCAATGGTACTTAGGTAAATCGATGTTAATTTCATCAAAATGACTGGAGTCGACGCATTTGACTGGAAAATACATTCATTATCTGCAACGATGCTTGTTAACGAACTAAATTGCCATATCTTTGATCATTGTGAAGCACAAGAAAGCAATAGCTCTTTCGACAACGATGTTTCTATTGAAATGGCATTTAAAAATGGTACTTTTTCACTGTACCGGTACATCGGTAAGGAATGCAAGGAAATTCCGGAGGAATCTTGTTATGACTTTAATGATATTAACAGCAGGTTTTCAGTTTTCTTGACAAATAGTTCAAAAAATTAATCTTTTTAACAAAACGTTGTTTAAGTCACAAATAAATGGTGACAAATATAATTATATTTATGATCATATAATCACATCTTTGACACCAGTCACGTATGCTAACACGCTGGCCATATGAAATGTGAAATAGATGCGGGCAAAATCCAACTTCAGAAAAATTTCGGATTACAGAAGATAAAACAATAAAACAAAAAAATAAAAAACAAAACAAAAACAGAAAAAAAAAAAAAAAAAAAAACAAAGCAAAAGATAAACAAACAAAAACACGTCGTGTTTTAGGTCTTTACCAGCGTGTGTGAATGTGTTAAGTTTATGAATTCTTTTGTAAGACTGCGAATCATCCTACTATTTTCAAGAGCGTACTTGTTTTCTGTCTTATCTTTACCTGTTCTCTCAAATTCATTATTTTCTTCTTTGTTGAGTAAGTGTGTTTAATGTTTACTGGTCCTCTCTGATAAATATCTTCGCCGGGTGTTGGTGTACCACTCAAAGTTTCCCTGCCTATTATAACAATATATATAGTATAGCTAGTGTGTTTAACAGTGTCAACACTTAATATTTTTATCAGTAGGCTTTCTAATGTCTGCACCATGTCTTTCACATCAGCTATCGTGTAAGCTTAATCATCCCACTATAATTACATCTTTTCGACTGCAACGTGTACAACAATACCATACACATAGCAAATTCCTCTATTGTAAGCTACTGGCTATATAATCACTGGGGAAGGCTTTCTTTTGAGCTGAAATATATTTTTTCTTTTATATTAAGATAATTATACTTTTTCCTAAAGTGGATTTGATATGATGTTACTTTGCTCTAAATCAGAGAAGACATTTTTCCAGTTATTGTCAGACTGAATTAAACAAAGAGTATCAGGCCCACTGCAGGAGAATATTGACTTGTTGGTCCCCTGAATGCTGACTTGTTGGTCCCCAGAATGTTGACTCGTTGGTCCCCAGAATGTTGACTTGTTGGAGCAAGTTTAGTATATAATATAATGAAAATTTTATTTTCCTACGTTAATATATGATATATTTCATCTTATGGTACCAAAAACGATATATTTTAACTCGTGGCTTTGCTACTAGTTGAAATAGCATGTATTTGGTACCACACGATGAAATGTATTCGGTATTAGCATGGGGAAGCAAACATTTCCTATACATCTTAGAACGAAGAGGCAAAACAATATCGAACACTTTGTAAAAAAACTTGTCACTTATAGAGTTACGCTGTCATTTTCATTTTGCAGTGTCGTTTTATGCAGTTATGATAAATATCTAAAATGGAGTCTTGTACAGCAACGTAAGCATTCTAAAGAACAGTTGAAATTTGTCAACATGTCATTTAAGGAGATTCTAAAAAGTGTTTCATTTATGTTGTAGCACTAGCTGTACTCGGCTTGTATGGGAATATATCTTTATTTTCATTCTATATATCGACTTCATTTGTTCAGGACAAAAGAAAAATAGCTAATATAATGTAATCGCTCGAGACAACTCGGAAGTATGCAGAGATTAAATATACAAATGGAAAATTGACTTTTCATTTGGATGGTACTTGTACCAAGCATCATAAAATCTATGCCAGTCAAAAGAACCTTCATTCCAGTCCAAAAGGAAAGATATGTGCCTTCATGTCAGTCCCAATAGCCAGATTTGTACCCTCATCCCAGTCCCAATAGCCACATTCATGCCTTCATGCCAGTCCCAACAGCCAGATTTATGCCTTCAATCCAGTCCCAACAGCGAGGAATTTGATTTCATTCAGTTTAGCCATTTTTCCCAATTATATAAATTTTGTGCCGAGAGATAACACGAACAATGCTGTTTTAATGTGTTTACTATTACGATCAGAATCTCGAGTGGCCGACTAGTCTAAAGCGTTCAGCGTTACGGATCATTGCCATCTCACCACTATGTGTGTGGGTTCGAGTCTCGGGCTCGGTCAATGTGGGGACGTGAGAATGCTTGCCAGTAGCTTCCAATCGGTCTGTGCTTTTCTCCATAGATTTCTTTGGTTCTTCCTCCGTCGCCATGTTTTTGCCTATCTTGTGCTGAAAAATGGCTTTACACCCACATTAACAGCAACTACCATTACTATGCAGTTATGCAGTTAGTGCAATCCGAGCGTGTTTCAAGACAGAGTTGCTTCCCTTTAGACGATTCGTAAAGAGCAAACATGGCAATATACATGGGAACAGAAACATTTGCTTTTAAAGACTAATATTTCTTCCTTAAGTGGTGTCATCGATTTTGTTATTGTTGTATTAAACATGATTCATTCATAAACCTAATATCAATCTGGATTCGTTTACATTTTCTCAGATAAAGGAAAAAATGCCGCCATGGAAAATACTGCATGTCAATTACACTTGTGTTAACATTTGTGAATGAATCTAAGAGTATTATCATATACATGGCATGCTGTGGTGTTTGGTCTGGTAATACAGAGAAACTTTACCCCGAGTCATTTTGTTATCCGAAAAACTGGGTACAAAATAGTCCCCTCTCCGCACCACCTCACATCGTTAAGTCAGCTTTATGGATTTTTAAATCTTAACCGAAACACTACTCCAAGAGATACCCCAGTACGTTTATTGTAATAATAAGGGCTTGAAAAATTGTACGATAGCTTTATGGCAGTTTTTCCATTACACACGCATGCTCTTGCGCACGCGTGTCTGCATGCATGCAAGTATGCAACTTTGTGCTATAAAGTTAAAAGTTTTTACGACTCTATGGTATTAAATTAAATAACAGAAAAGAGCGATAACCAGCATGTTTTGTGAAATTCAATTAATAGTTTAATTCCCAAAAATAAAAAGTGAAAATTGTAAAGGAACTTACGGTATTGTGAATTAAGTTACAAACAGACCTAAAAGTTCTATCCCGAGTTTAAATGTATGAAGTTCGAACTTAATGAAACACTGGTATTCCATATAAATTCCGCTATTAAATGTGTTCATTTGCCTGTAGTCTTGAATTTGCTGATGTGTCAATGGCCTTGATTGTGGTAATGCGCTAACAGTAGTTTGATGAATCACAATAATATAATCCAAAATGTCATTGTCTGCATTCATTATAATTCCAAATTAATATTTTAATCCAAGAATATTACTGAGCACTTTGTAATTCCAGTAAATAAAAATTTTAATAAATTAATCCACCAAAATCACAAAGTGAACACAACAATACGACTGATTCTGCTTCAGATGGTTAGGCAAGATTGAGCAATTCCTCAAGTAAACATCATTATATAAATATAAATGCCGCATATATATATATATATATATATATATATATATATATATATAACATATATATATATATATATATATATATATATATATATACTTTACACTAACCTACTATATATATATATATATATATATATATATGAGTTGTTGCATGTTCAGTGAAGCACACTACTTAGGCCTCATTTCCATCCTGGACTGACGGGGAAAGAATGGCCGTATCTGATAAACTACTATTCATTCATTCCGACACTCAGGTGTTATGTCTGTCGGTGACAGCTTAAGTTCCTGTATGTCTCCTGAGTTTGTTTGGAATGTTAAAAAATGATAATGTCTGTGCGGACGGTGAGACAAATCACTCGAATAAAGTTTCTACTTGAGCATATCACATGGTATAGTTCTGACATCAGAAACGCATTAAAAAAGTTTAAATCAATGCCTCTTTGCTGAGCTGTTAGACAGGTGAGGAAGATGGGCAACGAAACAGTTGTGATCTGTTATGGGAAAACATAAGAAAATAAATAAAACATACTGGAGACCTGATATTCAGAAGGATTAATTCACTAGGAAGAAACTGTTTCGAGTCATGGAGGTTGACCTTCACTTTTTATCGTTGTGTCAACTGATAAGAATCAGACGCTGAATAATCTCGCGACTTACGTGACAGTAAAATAAACTTAAAACCTGGCTGGAATGCCAAATGATGAATAAACAAGTCTTCTGTCGTGAGCATCTACTTGTTTAGTGCAGCTACAAAGCTCAATATGACAGTCGGATTTGCTCAAAGTGGTTTGTGGAGAAATCCATCAAGTCTCCACAGAAATCTCATAACTGGTGTAGTGGTGTCATTTGCTCAGTTGCTTTAGTTGGCCGCACTGGGACTGAAAAATTTGGAATCACAGAACTTAGAAAGTCTCCCTAGTTAAATGAAACAGCACTTGCCTTAAACGCAAGTTAAAATGAAACAGCACTTGCCTTAAGGGCAAGTTAAATAAAACAAACGTTTGCATATAGGTGATCGATTGCGCCATGTTGGCTTCAGCGAATAAATCTAGATTCCGGAAGATTCATGTTGAACTTTTAAAATTCCTTGAGCTGCTTCGACTGCCAAATGTTTGCTCACAACAAAGACGGTTGCAAATGAAGACTGGTCTGTTCATTGTGTTCGGAAAATGACTGAGATGGATCGTGATGCAGTGACATAATTCCATGTGTGAACTGAAAAGTATCTGCTTCTCGAACTCTGGAGATTGCCTCTGGTTGAACTCAGGAATGAGATCCAAACGCGCGAAACAGGAGAAAGGCTCTAGCCTCCCTGAGGCCAGAAATGTTGTCGAAGCAGCAACTCCACTGAACACACCCGGCAAATTCTTCGCGAACGCGGTTAAAGAGGAGAACAAACATTCCCAAATTTTTTCCAGACAGACATTATTTGGTCACAGGTCTGGACCATGTTTAATCTTGACTCCTCCCGATCCTGTGCGAGAAGCCGCCCAAAGAGTTCGTGAGGCAGAAAATGCAAGTAATGAATGTAACAAATAAGAAAACCAAAACTTCTAGCAAGATCGCTTATATCCGAATCACAAAAGGAGTGGCAAACCACTGACCTAATCTGGTCAGTGTAACAATGTGAAACAAATTAGAAATCAAACACCACCGGCAGAAACAGGTTAAATCTGACTCATAAAAGGAGCAGCAAACCGCTGGGTTCAGACCAAATAGTGAATTACGTTATGTACTAGACGTTATAAAGAATCTGACGATTCTTTCACGATCTTCAATAAGTTTGTACATCTAGAAAGATTGGAAGCTGAAGAACCCCCTGGACTGGTACATTGGCTAGTCAGCACTAAATTTCCGTGCACGTCGTTACAGGTTAATCTCTGCTGGCAATTGCTCGCATTTCTATATACTATTCAATCTGCCGAGCAACGTCTGTATGATAATTCATCCAAAGTGCTCTTTTTTTAAGGTATGGGGTAAACATTGTAATAGTGCATTTAAAAATTGGGGTAAACATTGTAATAGTGCATTTAAAAATAACTGGATTGTGTATACAGTAGCATGTCCAGAAATACATTAACTATCGAATCGGCTCAAAATTGTTTGATAGTTAAGATAGTTTCTTGTCGAGCATATCTTTGATAAAGCTTCAATTAAATATTCTCGGTTTATCTAAATAAGGTTTAGTTTTGTGGGTTTTAACGCCATTTTCCAGTTCTTAAAAGACTAAACACTGAGGACAGTGTATTTGGTGGAGGATGAACGGGGAAGACCAATTGATGAACCACCCACATTCTGGTACTGATTAGCATGCTTTCTCACATACCCGCGTTGGTTGAGTAGACACTGGAACTCACGCGGAGTTATGTGAGTAATTTGTAAAGGCAAGAGCATTAATCCAGGCGGTCACCAGAGGACCCCTGGGGCCCCTATCTCGAAGTAAGAGTTGACGTATAAATCATTGTTTCTCTTCTTAATTTCAATTTTATTTTGTAATGTCACATTGTGAACTTTAGTTCATTAAAACCAAACTGATTTTCGTCAGACCTATACCAAGCACGTACCTAATTGAACAATAATGACTTTACTAAAGTGAACTTGTGTCATATTTTGCAGTATCGATGAGCTCACCGAATATGGTATAATTCGACCAGAATATCATTTTAATGATAGGATCATGGCCTCCAACATTCTCTTTAACAATACAATTTCTGCCTAATTAATTTGTTTGATTCATTAATTGATTTTTGTGAAGAAAACGTTGTCTTTTTTCTACTGGTGTCTAGCTCTTTGATTTGCTTTTCACTCACTTGAACAAATTAGATATAGACAACCTGTTGCACAGTCATGATGGAAGCTTCTTGAACACTATTACCAGGATAATTCATATGGAAGACGAATCATCATGTCTCTCAGTTTATCTCATTATCATCAGGGTAATAGAAAGGAAGTCCATTCCTCATGTCCCTTAGTTTTTGTCATATTATGCTTACCTATCTGGTTAGGAATTCTTTTATTTCGTGTAAAGATATATGCCCCATGGTGCAAAGGCATACATCATTATATTAGACGCTTGAAAGTCACACACAGAATTCATAATAGATCCAGGCCTTTCTATACGCATTTTACATCGATAATACTTGTCAATGATTTTAGATATTGTTACGTGTAGGCCCGTACAAATGTAACAAAAGAAAAGAGTGAAGCTAACAAGCTTTACAAATTTTAACAAAATAATTTATTTCCCTAGAAAACAAGATAAAAATATGAAATAGGACTTACGGTTTGTGAATATAATCCAAAAGAAATTAATCCTAGAATTGAAAAATGTAAGTCCTATCACTAAACAGTTCTAATTGAATCCAGGTTCGAATCTCGATGAAGTTCCAATATGGAAGGCGATGACGTCAGATGAGGTCGTTGTACCGATGGCAACAGTTCCTCGTTGAATCACAATTTATAATGTTCCCGTTTATAATTCCAGAATAAATTTCCACTAAATGTCTTTGTCCCAGAATTTTTTATAAAGAAAAGCACTTGTTTAGTTTTCTAGAGAATATAAATTATTAAATTCCAAAAAATAGATGAACTTCAGAACAAACTGGCATAAACAATAAAAACACCTTGAGCTCTGAGGTGTAGGAATACGACTGAATAGATCTACTAGCAAATGGCTGTTTTAACCCACGATTGTAGATCACATAGTGGCTCACGTGACAGGGCTACGTGATCACTAATTTGAACAGCGCAGTAAAAAAAAATGCCAATTTGCACATACGCTAGAATAACCCTATCTAAGAATCAGATTTTCACGCTGGAAATAAATTTAAAAAAAGAATGGCTGTTTACAACTTAGATAACACGTGGCCCGAACATGACCTTGGTAATAGCCAATCATTTTCATTCAGTGTTCACAAACGTCTCCACCAAGGTGAACTGAAAATAGTGATAAAGCAACCGTTACGTTCTAATCAGGTCAAGTGAATTTTCCAAAAAGAGATTCAGATCCAATGAAAATTATCATTACAATAATATGTTGTTGTTGTTGGTGTTGTCGTTGTAGGGTTTAACGCCATTTTTCAGCGCACGATAGGCTATACATGGCGGCCAGTATTAATGGTGGAGGAAGAAACCGGGAAATACCCGGAAAAAACCACCGACCCACGAGAAGCTACTGGCAAACTTTCTCACATATCCACATTCGCCGAATCCGAGACTCGAACCCACGCAGACAGAGATGAGATGGCAGTGATCCGTAACGGAGAGCGCTTTAGACCACTCGGCCACTCGGGGCCCCACAATAAAATGTAATGAAACAAAAATAAAATAAAAAAGAATTTAAAACTAATACACAAGTAATTAATTTACATATACGTAACAATATTATATATATATATATATACATATATATATATATATATATATATATATACTCTATATATATATATATATATATATATATATATATATAACAACAATATATATATATATATATATATATATATATATATATATATATATATAGTTACTTAGACTAGTCATGTATTTAACGCAAACGAGAACTCTTAACAACATAGCTATAAACATAAATTTCATTGCTATATTTAATCGTCCAGTCGGCTGCATAACTTGGATACATATGGAGGTTTGGAAACCCATTGATTCTTCCTTCACGTTAGTCAGCATTGCTCAGCATCCCTTCATCTGATAATCTGCAGTCTAAACAGAAAGGCTATTAGCTAGCTATATTGCCAGTAATGTCCAACTTGCAACTGTATGAAACACTTTTGCTTATAAGATTTTTTCATTGATGAGAAAATCCATTTTGTTAAAGAATGAAATATTTCTAAACGAAATCTTAATGTTTGGCAGGTTAGGAAAGATGACTTATCCAAATGATGGAGGGTGGAGCTCACTTAGGCAAATGAATTAAGGCACGGTATATGTTATATATGCAGCAACATTTTACTTAATTATCCTTACATTAAATGGGCAAACACGCAAATGAATTTCAGAAGTCTCCACAAGATTGTGTAAAACGCTGTTAAAACTTTCAAGTAAGTTGGCACTAACATTGAGAACATGAACATAAAGATAAAGTATATCTCCAAATAATGCATGCTAAAACTTTGGTCTGAACACGACTTTTTGGGACACATACAATCATAATACTATAAATCCTTCAGCTTTCATAAACCCTAGGTACAGGGACTTCCTTTATTGTACGTTGAGTTTTGATGCCCGACGTATAGGGACTTCTGTTTAATGTGTATTGAGTTTTGATGTCCGACGTAAATGGACATTTTTGTTCAAAGTATATTGAATTTTGATGCCCGACGTATAACTACTTCTGTTTAATGTATATTAAGTTTTGATGCCCGACGTATAGGGACTTCTGTTTAATGTGTATTGAGTTTTGATGCCCGACGTATAGGAACTTCTGTTCATTGTATATTGAATTTTGAGGACTTCTGTTCAGTGTATATTGAATTTTGATGCACGCTGTATAGGGACGTCTGTTTAATGCATATTGAGTTTTGATGTCCGACGTATTAGGACTTCTGCATAGTGTGTAATATTGAGTTTTGATGGTAGACGTATAGGGAATTCTTTTTAGCGCTTATTAAGTTTTGATTCCTGACGTATACGGACTTCTGTGTGACGTATTTTTAGTTTTGATGCCCGACGTATCGGAACTTCTGTTTAATGTGTATTGAGTTTTGATGCCCGACGTGTAGAGATTTTTGTTTAATGTATGTTGAATTTTGATACCCGACTTATAGGACTTCTGTTTAATGCATATTGAGTTTTGATGCCCTACGTTTAGGGACTACTGTTTAATGTATGTTGAGTTTTGATGCGAGTGTATCATGCTAAACTGATACATTTTCTAGAAGTACGATGACAAACCTATATCACTTATCTCCTGATGCCAGGCTATGTGTAAAAATATGTGTTATTTGCTATCTTTACCAAGATGCTAAATTCGAAATGAGTCGGTGGGGCGATTTTCTACTATGTTCAAAAAAACTTCTCTAATCAACACAGAAAATATAAAACTCACTTGTCACAACACCACCCTAAACCTATTCATTTCAACGGAGCCCCTAATGAGTTCGCTTTTTGATGATTCGATGGAGATTTCCGTCTGCTTTGAAAGATGTCTTGAAGGGATTTCTGCAACAGACAATAGTTCTATATCACGTCACACCTATCACGCACTTATTTAACGGATTTCGTACAATTAGTTTGTAGACTGAGTTCTTATTCTCGTGCCTTAATAACTTTATTAAATAAATCAAGGTCGCAAAGGGACATATATCAGATATTGATTTATATATATATATATATATATATATATATATATATATATATATATATATATATATATATATATATATATATATATATATATTGAAGATTGCCTTTAATTATGACCGCCTCTTTTTATTTCATGACTCATTTACTGAGAAAATAAATTAGAGTTACTTACGGACTCAAACTGTTTCGCTTAGTCCCATCTTTACTGAAAAAGTAACAGTTAAACGACCCTTTATAAAGTGCGTATTTGACTGGTAAAGATATCAGAACATCTGCACATTTTAATCATATGGGTCCGTTTGTATGCGTAGAATGTCGGCACTGAATGAAAGCAGCTTTGTAGTACTTTAGCTTATTGCATTTATATGGTTTTCTTAAAGTATGTCTGCTTAAGTAATCAAGAATTCAGACGATGGGAATACTTACACAGGAAATTGCAAACTACGTGGTTATCTCAAAGGGGCTTCATTTATATCCCTTATAGTATGAACACATTCTTCGATAACATGTCCAATAAGAGTCACTAAATAAGTGAGCAGGTACTGACGGATTTATTAAAATCGATCTTCTTGTCAGAATTAAATAATTAGTAACATTTCAGTTTCATTATGCTACAGGTGTAGAAATAACGGTACACGTATTTATAATTGAATAACGGTACACGTATTTATAATTGAATAACGGTACACGCATTTATAACTGAAGTTCACGTATCACCAAGCTGGTCCTCTGCTGAAGTCACCGACGGAACTGTGTGGTATTTATGATTAGAATGAAGGATATATTAGACTATGAACATCGACTATGTTAGCTTTAGTCAGTCACACACACACACACACACACACACACACACACACACACACACACACGGAGTCAGACAAATTAACGCTATATAAACGTTTGACAAGCTACACTTAGCTTTGTTTTACTTTTTTTTTTCTTTTGTAGCGTAGGAATATTAAAGTACTATTAGGATATCGTGATGTGATTGTTATTTCCAAGTTCCAGTGGTTATTATTCGAAAATTTAAAAACCAAACTTCTCTTTCATTTCAGGTTACCATGGAAAACAGTGCGAACATGAGTACAACGAATGCATGTCCAACCCGTGTCAGGCGAGGGGCACGTGTGTGGATAAACTGGACAAATACGAGTGCAGATGCTCCCATGGATATACAGGGAAGAATTGCGAAATCAAGGTCTTTGTTTTATTAAAATTTAGCAAATTCTTCAATTTGTTCTTCCTCTCGGCCTTGAATCATTGAACTTATCAAATTATTCGGTCTTAACAAAACTGTGTTACGAGTCTATGCTCTTAAAATAAGTAACAGGAAAGAGTGAAAGAAAAAAAGCTTTGTAACATTTAACAAATAAGTAATTTCCCTAGAATACAAGGTAAAAATGAGAAAAAAGAACTTACACTAGTGCGAATTAATTCCCAAAATAATCCAAGAATTAGATCAGACACAAGTCCTAGTAGTTTAAAGTCATGAATAAAATTCAGGAAAAGTCCCGAAGAAATCCAAAACTGAAGGCGATGACGTGTCTGTTAGAGCTGATAGAGTGTTGATTTGTCAACAATCTTTTGTTGAATCACACTAATATAATTCCAGGTTTGAACTCTGTATAAATTCCATTTAATGTCTTTATTCAATAATTTAATCAGAGCACCTTTGTATTTCCAGAGAAAATAATCACTTGCATTCAGTAATTTGAACCAAAAGATTCCAGCCCAAAACTACTGGTCACAAAATATAATATAACATAAAGGTTCTAGATCTTAAGGCACGAATGATAAAATCCTCTCAGTTATAATATACATAATTCTTTACTTGATCTCAGGTCACAATTAGCGTTTTCTAAAACAAAAGCCATTACCTAATGGAAAATAGTTTGTCTGTTGAGAATTATCTTTAGCATGTCTTTGCCCGGGTGACTGATCAACCTTATGGTTCTGTAGTTTTGGCATAGCTGTAGGTTTCCTTTCTTGGGCAGCACGATGACCAAGGATTGAGTCCATGTGGTGGGCCATTCTCCTGTCTGCCATATCTTATGCAGATTGTTGTAAGGATAGTGACTATCTCTTCTCCTCCGGCTTGAATGAGCTCTGCTGGTATGTTGTCAATGCTGTTATTGCTGAAGAGCAGGCAGGCTTCTGAGCAGGAAGGAGCACCACAGAACAAATCTTCAAATTCAGACTCCTTTGCGAGAAATACCTTCAGCATCAGCAGAATCTGTACCACGTCTTTATAGATTTCAAAAGACCTTTGATAGGGTATGGCATGCAGCCGTATGGGCAACTATGAGGAGGTACAACATCAGGTCAAACTTGGTGCAGGATGTTGAGTACCTCTATGACAAAGCCACCAGTGCTGTCCTCATCAATGGCAGCAGAGGAGATTGGTTTCGAACAACAGTTCGAGTTAGACAGGGATGTATACTGTCACCTACACTCTTCAACATTTTCCTGGAAAGGATCGTGGAGGATGCCTTGCCTGACCACAAGTGTACTGTTAGCATCGGAGGAAGAACAATCACCAACCTTCGCATTGCAGATGATATTGATCGTTTAGCAGGAGATGAAAAAGAACTGGCTGACTCGGCTGAGCGCCTCGACACAACCTCCACAGCATACGGTATGGAGATTAGCGCCGAAAAAACCAAACTAATGACAAACAACACGAATGGCATCGGTGCAGAAATAAAAGTCAGTGTACAAAAGCTGGAAAGAGTCACAAGCTTCAAGTAATTTGGATCAATTATCACAGATGAGGGCTCCAAACCAGAACTACTTTGCAGGATTGCCCAGACAACAGCAGCAATAACAAGGTTGAGACCAGTATGGAAAGATACCAATATTGTTTCTGGTTCCAAAATAAGGCTGATGCGCTCGATTGTCATATCCATCTTTCTGTATGCTTGTAAAACATGGACGCTCACATCAGAAGAAGGATTCAAACCTTCGACATGAGATGCTACCGCAAGATCTTGGGCATCTCATACATCGACCAAGTAACCAATGAAGAAGTCCTCAACAGGATCCAACGAGCCATCGGATCCTATGAAGACCTCTTGACCGCAGTAAAAAAGCGGAAACTGAAGTGGGACGGTCATGTCTCAAGGTCATCTGGACTGGCAAAAACAATCTTGCAAGGCACAGTGCGAGGGTGCGGAAGAAGATGTAGACAGAAAAAGAGGTGGGAAGACAACATAAAGGAGTCGACAGGCATGGGATTTTTGGAGATTCCCAAAGGGCAGTAGAGAACAGGAAAAGATGGAGAGAATGGGTTGTAAAGTCAACTATGGTGCCCCAACGACCTCTTGGGTTAAGGGATTGATGATGATGATGATGAATAGAAAATAACCTTCTAGAATTATCCTGATGTTTACAAAATCAAAACCATAACCTGGATTACACTCAGGAAATTCCAAAACTTAGACCCAAATAAATATATTTGCTTGTTCTATTAATAATGATCCTGATATTAAGCTCATACACAGAGAGGATAATTTAGCTATGCATTAGTTGTTTACATAAAGTAAAATTTAAAAAAGTGAATCAGGTCAAGCAGAAATGAACTCACTTTTGGACAAGGTCAAGTCCAACATACCATTGTACATTACAATAGCATGTAATGAAATAAAAATGTTTTTTTTTTAAACTAACAAACAAACAATTAAATCAGATATACATAACAAATGTAATGTTTTCATAGAATCAGTTACTCCCGAGATACATGTAGGCGGTTACTTGGCAGATTGATATGTAGATATACATGGATATAGACAGACAGTTAAATTGATAGATTGTGAATCAGCATCATCCATATCCCTGCATATCTAACTAGCAAAAAAAGATAAATACTTTCCAATCCAACCGTTGTCCAATCATGGTTTAGAAACATGAATTAAGGCATAACTTCCGTTGCAAACAGGCTTTCTTGCTTTGTTTACTATATATTCATTTGTTAGCTTTTAATGTAAATTGCACAATAAGCAATGTCGTGTGAACACTTCTGGATGACTTGTGTAATCTTCTGAAGTAAGCAATTTCTTCTAGAGTTATTTAAGAACTAAACATCATATTTTACAATGCGTTAAAATGGGCTACACACTGTATAAACGTATTGAGAAGCGAAAGTCGTTGATACCATGTGTGAAATCGATTTTCATGTATCCCGTTAAATATGAAATTAAATTCCTCTTAAGTGCAAATAGTTGTAAAAGTAAAAATGAATCTCAAAGAAATAAATAAAAGAATTATATTTTAGCCACTGTTTTCAAATATTATCACGGAATACAAGCGGGGCTTATGAACATAAATAGTTTCTTTCTGGTGTTATAAACGCATAATGTGATTGTAACAAATCTAAATGTTTGATTCAAAGTCTTGGTAACAATTTTTTTGAAATTATAATTATTTCAGACGTTAGAATACTGAAGCTTTGTATTGTAACATGATGTTTGACTAATATTCTCACATTAAAATGCATTCTTGGCATTTTTGGACAGGGTGTGTGAATGTGTGTGTGAATGTGGCCGTATCCAAGTATTAACTTCGGATATCGCGCAGCATTGTACCCCTGGTTGCCTATCTTAAAGCATTTACCAGACGGCACCTAAGCAAACATGGACGGTAAACTATGTGTTTACTAAACGAACATTTTCATATAAATTAGTAGTGTAATGGTGAATTTTTAACCAGGCCACACGCTGTATCAGTCTTCGATAAAGTCTATTCATTCGTCAATCATATATTATTTTTAATCCTATATATCTATATCATCAAACATATAGAAAGGTCTAAATTTCCCATTAAAAGTAACTGACCGCATGCTTGTTGTTTTTTCTCCTAGGTTAATCTATGTGTTCCAAACCCATGCCACAACGCCACCTGTCGAGACGAAGGTCATGATTTCACGTGTCTGTGCCCGCTTGGAGTCACCGGTAAGTTCTATTTTATGAAGTTTTTCTGTTGATAAAAAGTGCTACACATACTTATGGTTTATTTCTAGCCCTTTGCTTTCAAACATTTTTTATGCACGGAATTGAAGTTCATTCTTATATATCTTAAATATTTTGACGAAACATATTGCAGTTTTAATTAGAATAAAGTTCGAATCATCGCCCTCTCATAATTTTTAAAGTTTGATTCCTCCCTGAAGATTTTGAACGAACAAGACATGTGCCCTGCAAATATTATAACTCCTTTTTTTCTATCGTGGGTTCTAAGTGCCCGAAAAAGTGTCACGTACGGGATCAGGCGTCATTTTCATTGCCACTGTTGATGTTTTATTGCTGTATACATTAATAATATGTATGTCTTTTAATCTGTAATATTACATTAATATCTAAGAAAGACAAAGGACACAAATGAAAGTTTATATATACTTACTGGGAAACAAATAACAATGTTGGCCATCTTTACTTTCAAGCATACAATGATTTCGCGTTCTTATAGACAAAATTGACAAGCTGTGTGTGCATTTGTAAGTATTTACACAGGCATGTACTAATGACATGCTTACATCTGTTTGAAGAAACATGCAGAATTATGTTGAAGGAGAAACACATGTATCTCTTACCGGTTTAAAATATAGTTATCATACGGAAATAAGATTGATATGTAATGGAAAATTGCTTTTGATATCAATAACGACACTGAAGATGACTACCACAGTGTTATTGGTGATGGTCTCTACCACCATTATCATAACCACCACCACTTTCATAATCACCATTTATTTTCATCGTCATTCGTTAGTGAAATGAATACTATAACTACAACTATGATGTTCAGAGATGTATGGTGGTCCATCCATACGTCCAAATTTCATTTCCTTTTTAGGTAATTGAACAAAAATGGGTAGAATGATATTATAATAAAGATCTAGGCTAATTTCACAAATGATCTTTGTTAATTTTAGTTTAACATATGTTTGTCAAAGTTACACTATTTTATAGCCTGAGTTCGGCTTAATAGATTGCCGTTGAATCCTTCTCCAATACATTAAAAATATTACTAAGACCAAGTTTATTATAGAACTTAACAAGATTTAAGTCAGGTCTGAGTGTCACATTTATGCCGTCTTAATTGACTCGCTTAAAATTTTGACCTTGAAAACGCGGTGTCTTCAATGACGCCTTATTGCACATGCGTGTGTGATATGGGGGTTGGTGGATGTATTCTTTATCTGATTTCCTTATTTGCACCTCTACCAAGGAATGAATATCAAGGAGAAACATAATCAAAAGCTTGGGTTTTATTTATTTATTTATTTTCAAGTACAGTAATTTTAATTTCTTGATGATATTATCATGAATTTTTATATGAACAATGCTTCCATACTTTAAATTATAGTTTTTCAAGTTTCGTTGATTACACCCTTACACACACACACACACACACACACACCCTCAGAGGGTAGGCAATTTTATGTTGGCACTAGTTATCATTAAAATCGCACTGGGCGATTCAAAATGTTCAGAAGGCACTTCATTTCAATAAAAGTAACAAATTCTGGATATTGAAAAGTCAGGTGCTTATACTGTTTTCTACAGATTGTTTTGCCTTGAAGTCATTGATGGCCGAAAGAGCAGTGTATTTCAGAAGTCACTGATGTCCGTGGATGCGGTGTATATTAGAAGTCTATGATGTCCGCGGGTGTAGCATGGTAGAATAAATAATGAAAGAACAAAATTTCGTGCGACAAATTGATGAAATAAAAGCAAAATGTATAAACAACATTTTTATCAATTAGTGAGTTTTGAATAAGAATAGAATAAGGAGAGAAAATGCCTGGTTACACTGAGTAATACCTAAAGTTGAACACTAGCTAGGTCTGGATTGAAACATTCCTTAGCGAAGTCATTTTGAGTCCTTATCTTACATTTTATATAATAATTCAGGGCAAACTGTTTCAGTTATATGGCATTTAATGTTTGATGCTACTTCCTGTCACCTTTTTGAATTAATGTGTGTCTTTTCGATTAAAACATGACTTTAAAAATGATGCATCATAGTCTTCAGATTTGTACAAAAGTATTTTGCCAATTAAATACATTGCGTCAAGTCTTGTTTGAATATACGGATCCATAATATGACCGCAGAGTAGGTACTAATATGGTGAATCGTACACAGGAACTGACCAATATTGTTTGTATTTATTTTGTTAAATTTTTTTTTTTTTTTTTTTTTTTTTACAGTTTCATAAATATAAACGTTTCACAAAAGCGTGCCAATGCCGTAGTATAATGGCATTTGATTTCATTTTTGATGACAAGAATACACTCAATCAACCAAAACGACAGTCACCACAACCTTACACTGGTTTTCTTCATTTTAACACGCTACACGGCCAGAATGGTATTTTCTGGTTGAATTGCATCCCGAATTATGTGCTACCGTGTAGGAAATATTTAAAAGTTTAAACAGTTGTTGAAGAGAATGATTTACGATTTTGGATAAATAGATAGACATGGCTATACATACACACTATTTCATATCTATGCTCTTAAAATAAATAACAGAAAAGAGTGAAAACAGCAAGCTTTGTAAAATTTAACAAATAATTTCCCTAGAATAGAAAGTGAAAAATTAAGATAAAAGAACTTACGGTTTTACGAATTAAATCCAAAAATAATCCAAGAATTAAAAAATTGAAGTCCTAGTAATAAAATGTCCTGAATGAAACTGAGTTTGAGTCGCAATGAAATCCAAAATGGAAGGCGATGACGTCTGTTATGGTCAGCGAAGTGCTATTGTGTCAACAGTCCTTTATTAAATCACAGCAAATATTATTCCAGTTTTGAATTCAGTATAACATCCAATAAATGTCTGTATCCAAGAATTTTGTAGGAGCACTTATGTATTTCCAGGGAAAAGAATCACTTGAATTCAGTAATTTGAAGAAAATAAAAATTCAGCCCAAACTGGTCACAACATAATAACAACTTAACGTGTCAATTGTTTGGAGCCCGACTGAATATACCTTTATCAAAACAACAGTTATGCACTAATTAAGAAGCAAAACAGATTCCCGGACGAGGGTCAAAATTTCATTCTTCTGGAAAAAAGATAGAAGTTTGTTATGCTATTTGTCACGTAGTCCAGCTATGACCTTGATTCAAGTTAACAATTTTTACTATCAGAATGATAAAAAGAAAATAATAAAAAAAAGTTGTTTACCAAACCTGTAACTGATTTTGGAACAAGGTCAGCAACTATATACAATGTTTCTAGTATTACTTATTTACGTCACAGAAATAAAAAAAAAATCTCAGTCAGGTCAAACTCAATGTTATATTACAATAGCATGTAATGGAATTAAAAAATTTAAAATTAACAAACAAATAATTAAATTAAATATACATAACACTTCCCCCATAAAAGAAAAAGAAAGATTTATATAATAAAGCTCTCTTTTTAACATAAGTCAATTATACATGAGGTTTATAAAAAAATAACATAAGAAGAAATCTTATGAATGATACAAAGTATACATGAAATAATATATTTCTATACACGGGAAAGTGCATCTGTTATTAAATTGTCTTTTCCCTTGATGTGCCTGATGTCAATATTAAATTCCTGTAACAACAAACTCTACCTTAATATTCTCTGATTTTTGTTTTTCATCTTGCCGATGAAAGTAAGGGGGTTGTGATCACTAAACACAATAATCGGAGAAGGAGCTGAACTAATGTAAACTTCAAAATGTTATAATGCCAATATCAAAGCCAACCATTCCTTCTCGATTGTAGAATAATTTCTTTGGTGCTTATTTAATTTCTTAGAAAAATAGCGCACTGGATGATCAACACCATTTTTATCTTCTTGAATTAATACTGCTCCAATCCAACATCACTTGCATCAACAGATAGTTTAAATGATTGACTGAAATCTGGAGCTGTAAGAATTGGTGCACTCTTAAGTATGACCTTGAACTTATCAAAAGCCTCCTGACATTTTTCAGTTGCATGAAACTTGGTTTTCATGCTCAATAAATTTGTCAGGGTTCAGCAATTATGGAAAAATTGGAACAAAATTTCCGATAGTATCCAGCCATACCTAAAAATCGCATCAGTTGCTTTTCATTGACAGGCACAAGGAATTCAGAGATAGCCTTGACCTTAGCATCTATAGGTTTAACTTGTCTATGTCCCACTATATGTCTACGAAAAGTTACACAAGCACGGCAGAACTCACTTTTGGATAAATTAATTGTCAAACTTGCATCAGTGAGTCTGTCAAAGAATTTCCGAATTGTTGCTAAATGCTCATTCCAGGTGTCGTTGTAGATGATGAGATCATCGATGTAAGCATCACAATTATCTAGACCAGAGGTAATCATGTTCATTAAACGCTGAAAAGAACTTGACGAACCTTTCATCCCAAATGGCATAACTTTATCAAGTCCATCTGGAGTCACGAATGCCGAAATTGTCTTTGCCCTTTCTGTCAGTGGAATTTGCCAAAATCCTTTCAGAAGGTCAAATTTGGTGACATACTTTGCATTTCAAATTTTATCAATGCAGTCATCGATTCTTGGTAATCGAAATTAATCTGTTTTAGTCACGCTGTTCAATTTCTATAATCAGTGTACATGCGGAAAGTTTTATCTGGTTTAGGAACAAGTATACATGGTGAACCCCAGTTACTTTTACTTGGTTCTATAAAATCATTTTTTAGCAAATACTGAATTTCTTTTTCAAGCATTCCTGTTTGAGAGGGTTCATCCTGTATGGGTGTTGTTTCACAGGTTTGGAATTACAATTTCAGCGTCATGACAATTTTTTTTTTGTTCTCGTACGAACATCTGGAACAAATGGCTCATATTCAGGTAATAACAGTTTGAGTTCATTTCTTTCTTGTTGTTGCAAATGTGAAAGTTTCATGTCCAGATTATTCATAATTTCTGAATTTCGAAGATTTGACACTCCAAAATCAATAGTGTCCGATTGCATTCCTTCACTTAAATCCTCACTGAGTGGGACAGGTACAACTAAATAAACTGCGTGATTAATCTGGCTATCTCTCTCAACATACTCCTTTAACATGTTTATGTGGCAAAGTTGTTTTTGTTTTCGCCTCCCAGGAGTATTTATGATGTAATTTAAATCATTTACTTTCTTTTCAACCGTGTAGGGACCATAATACTTGGCCTGAAGAGGATTTTGTGGTATGGGCAAGAGAGCCAGAACTCTATCACCAGGCTGAAAACTCCTCTCCTTTGTATTTTTATCATACCTTAATTTCATTTTTGACTGAGTAGAGTGCAGATTAGCTCTTGCAACCTCACAAGCCTTTGACAACTTATACTTAGAATTGGAAACATAATCGAGAAGATTAAGTTCAGTATCTTCATTAGAAAGAAGTTTCTCTTTTAACAACTTGAATGGTCCACGCACAGTATGTCCAAAAACTAGTTCAAAGGGATTGAATCCTAAAGATTCTTGAAATGACTCCCAAACAGCAAACAATAGTAAATAAATCCCTTCATCCCAATCTTTACCCGTATCAAAACAATATGATCGAATCATATTTTTTAAAGTCTGATGAAATCTTTCTAAAGCCCCTTGGCTCTCAGGGTGATAGGCAGGAGATTTGAATCGTTGGATGCCTAATTTATAATAACTTGCTGGAAAAGTCTATACATAAAATTTGACCCTTGATCAGATTGGACAGATTTGGGATGGCCAAATTGAGTAAAGAACTTTATCAAAGCTTTTACTATTGTTTTAGTTTTAATATTCCTCAAAGGAATTGCCTCTGGGAATCTTGTTGACGCACACATTATGGTCAACAAGTATTGGTTACCTGAGTTGGTCTTAGGTAAGGGACCAACACAGTCTACTATTATTCTGCTAAATGGTTACTCAAATGCAGGAATAGGTTGCAGTTGAGCCTTAGGTGTCTTCTGATTGGGTTTTCCTACAATTTGTCAAGTAGCACAAGATCTGCAGTATTTACAAACATCACTTTTGATTTTTGGCCAATAAACGTGATTCAAGATCTTTTGATAAGTCTTATTAATCCCTAAATGACCAGCCAGAGGAGTTTCATGGGCAGGACAAGAATTTCCTGTCTGTAAGATTTTGGAACTACAGTTTGATAGTTCACTGGTCACTCGTCTGCAGCAGGTAGCTCGGGAGGTCTCCGTTTTCTCATAAGAATCCCATTTTTAAGGAAATAACAGACAGGTACTTCCGTGGCTTCAGTTTCACTAATGGCACTTTGAAACAAAGAGAACTCATTACCTTTTTCCTGTTCGACAACAAGTGATTGTCGTTTGTCACTCTGATCAGAATTAAGAGAGTAAGTAGCTAAAAGAGGATCACTGTGATCAATACCCTTTGATTGATCCAAAGAAGGAGTGAAAATGATCTCATCAAAAGCCTGACCAATACATATGTCAGCTATAGGAATACTTTCCTGATCAACATCATTCTCAAGAGCTTTCTTTGCCATAGCTCTAATAACTGCACAATCTGGGTATAAATCTGGGAATTCTTTTTCAATAGGATCAACTTTCTGATCCAAAGAAGGCTTGTCAGTTACAAGTGTATTAACCACAATCTTATCTCCAGCTAGTCATTGCCTTGTAATAAATGAATGCCCTCGGTGGGAAATGAAGAACACTATTCCGACTGTCACGGGTCCTGAGACTAAGTCTGATGACAAATTTACACAATGGAGAGGAACATTAACAAAGCCGCACTCTACTCCCTGAATAAGAACACTCTCATTAGAAGAAGACTTCTCAGAAAAAAGGCAAAGTACCTGATAATAAATGATTCTGCAAAGCTCCTGTGTCTCTTAAAATTTTAATAGGGATAGGATTGGCTGAATCACCCAAGAGTGACATAGAACCCTTCAACATGAATGGTTGATAATTCTCCATAACAAAATCAGACTGGGGTTTATTAGACCCAACAAATGTACTGCTTTCAATACATGACCGTGACCTTGACCTCTTATAAATAAAAGCTTTTGGGATAGGTCTGTCTCGAGTCTGATGTTTTTTTTTTGAATTTGTAGCAATCAGAAATGACGTGTCCTTTCTTCTTGCAATAGGTACACGTAAGAAGAGATAAGGATTTCTGATTAGGCTTATCAAAAGCTTGATTTCTAAAAGTTGTGGCAGATTGAAATTTAGAAGGGCTAGTATTGGGGTAAAATACTTTTTTTTACCAGAAGACTGCTGAGTGGAAGACTTGCCTACAAAAGAAACTTTATGAGCTAAGGAATACTTGTCAGCAGTAGGAGCAGCATTTTCCAAGGTTTCGACCTTATGCTGATCAAGATAAGTCTTAATGTCACTCTGGACACAGTTCTTGAACTCTTCAATTAATACAAGTTGTCTGAGATTTTCGTAATTTTTATTAACCTTTTAAAAGAGCACCACCTATCAAATTGTCATGCTTTTTCCCCATGCAAGGTCTGTTCAGTTGATTTTCTAGAATTCCTAAAACCTTGTCGATAAGCCTCAGGGACTAACTCATAGCCCTTCAAGATATAGTCCTTAATCACATCATAGTCAGCACACTGCTGTAGTGACAGTGAAATGTAAATATCACTAGCTTTACCAGTAAGTACACACTGGAATGAGAGAGTCCAGTGCTTTCTTGGCCCCTTCAACATTTCAGCAATTTTCTCAAAATGAGCCAAATATTGATCTACTTCTTTTTCCTGAAAAAGGGGTACTAACTTCATATCTCTTAAAACATCAAAAGTAGGGGAGTGTTTTTTCCTTTGCCAGCTCTAATTCTTTTAATCTGATTTGAAATTCCCGTTCTTCCTTTTTTCTTTTCATTTGCATTTGCATTAGCCTATCTTCGTTTTCTTTCTCAAACTGCATTTGTCTTACTTCCGTCTCTTTCCATTTGTATCATTTCTATCTGAAACTGAACCTGTCTTATCTCTAATTCCAACTTTTTTTGTTGTACTTCCATTTTCAAAAATTCCAACCAGTCCTGGGTAGAATGAAAAAAAAAATTCTGTACTTTTGATGATGTTGTAAAATTTAGCACAATTCATATCCCAAGGACGAGCACCCAATTTCTTGTTACGAGTCTATGCTCTTAAAATAAATAACAGAAAAAAGTGAAGACAACAAGCTTTGTAAAATTTAACAAATAATTTATTTCCCTGGAATAGAATGTGAAAAATAAAGATAAAAGAACATATGGTTTTGCGAATTAAATCCAAAAATAATCCAAGAATTAAAAAATAGAAGTCCAAGTAATAAAAAGTCCTGAATGAAACTGAGTTTGAGTCGCAATGAAATCCAAAATGGAAGGCGATGACGTCTGTTATGGTTAGCGAAGTGCTGTTGTGTCAACTGTCCTTTGTTGAATCACAGCAAATATTATTCCAGTTTTGAATTCAGTATAACATCCAATAAATGTCTGTATCCATGAATTTTGTAGGAGCACTTATGTATTTCCAGGGAAAAGAATCACTTGAATTCGATAATTTGAAGAAAATAAAAATTCAGCCCAAACTGGTCACAACATAATAACAACTTGACGTGTCAATTGTTTGGAGCCCGACTGAATATACCTTTATCAAAACAACAGTTATGCACTAATTAAGACGCAAAACAGATTCTCGGACGAGGGTCAAAATTTCATTCTTCTGGAAAAAAATAGAAGTTTGTTATGCTATTTGTCACGTAGTCCAGCTATGACCTTGATTCAAGTTAACAATTCTTACTTTGAGAAAGATAAAAAGAAAATAATTTTAAAAAAAGTTGTTTACCAAATCTGTAACTGATTTTGGAACAAGGTCAGCAACTATATACAATGTTTCTAGTATTACTTGTTTACGTTAAAGAAATAAAAAAAAATAACAGTCAGGTCAAACAGAACTGAACTCAATGTTATATTACAATAGCATGTAATGGAATTAAAAAATTTAAAACTAACAAACAAATAATTAAATTAAATATAGATAACAACACATACATACATACATTCATGCATACATACATACATACATACATACACCAACCAATCACTATATCGTTCATCAACGCATTTATCCTGTATCCTAGTCTATGCCACGGCATAAAACGTCATTGATTTGACAGTATGACATGTACATGTGGGTGTGTTTATTAAAATTGCTACTTATTCTGTCTAGCCATGTATTCACTGTTTAACCATGTAATAATTAACAGATATGTCTAATAGTGGGTCCTCTGAGTAAACTGAGCTATGCCAAAATTCTAAAAATAGTCTCATCAATTAATTTCTGTATTAATATTTGTAATTAATGCATCAGACATATTTTGCATATGGCGCAAATCTATATACTGTTATACATATTTAACTTGTATTATTTGTTGGATTTTCTCAACGGTTATATGTTATGCTTATCTGTATTTCGTACTTGACCTTTGTCCAAAATCAAGTTAATGGTGTACCTGACCAGTGACATTTATTTTGCAAACGACAAAATGCATAGATAATATCTCTCTAAGATTGTAGATTAAACATTTAGATCATTAGTAATGGAGGTAAACATGTTTATTTGAATCCGAGACTAGGACATCAATTTTCCACTTGGAATTTCCTAAACATGTTGACAACTGAATATTTTCGAGAAGAGACTGACCTGCATCCTGGCTCTATTATTGTGTTTTATTTCTTATATAAAGTTGTTTACTTGAAAAATCACCCATTCTTGCATTAACGCCCGAAGCAGAATCAGTCTTGTTGTTGTGTTCAACTTTTAATTTGGTTCGATTTATTCATTCAAATTCTTATTCGCTGGAATTACAAAGTGCTCATTAATATTCTTGGGCCAAAATATTAATTTGGAATAGTAATAAATTCAGAAAAGGACATTTTTGATTATATTATTGGGTTACATCAAAAGACTTTTGGCACATCCCCACACTCCAGATCATTAGCAAATTTGCAATAAACACATTCAATATTGGAATATATTTGGAACACTACTGGAATTCAGTTGGAACGTTTTTACATTTGGACTTGTGATAGAGTTTTAAGGACTAATTAGGATTTAATTCACAATACTCTAAGTTATTTTTTTAAATTTTCATTTTGTCTTCTAGGGAAATAAATTATTTGTTGAATTTACAACACTGGTTGGTTCTCGCTCTTTTATGTTATTTGGTTTAAGACCACAGAGTCTTAATACGTATCTGTATCTATCCACACGCATGTATACCTGAACACGCATGTATACCTGAACACGTATGTATACCTGAACACGCATGTATACCTGAACACGTATGTAAACTGATGCACGGGAATGGCGTGTTAGTAGGTCTACACAGATCTGATGAGTCATAGTTTTAAATAAGGTGTGAGTATAAGTTTATATGGACAGGGAACCAGGGTTCAAAACAGTATTTAAACTTGAATTAGCTTCTCACTTCTGTAAGATTACCAAAGTTCATTTTGATAAAATTATCTTTGTGTTTGACAAATGACTTGTTTTGTATCTGCAATAAATGCACGACTAAAATTACATTTGTGTGGGACAAATGATATGTATTGTACCTGCAATATATGCAAGACTATCTAAATTGCATGTCGGTACCTGCAGAAGAAGTACGGGCTTTGTGTTTGACACACATGCAAAAAACGCTCTCAGCTCCATGTCCTATCTGTGTAGACTCGTTGTATTTGAGCTGAGCGTGTTCCAGAGTATATATAAAGGTAGACTATATCATTTATTCGTTCGAAGAGTGGAAAAAGTTGTGCTAGAGAAAATCTTGCCACAAATGCGCATTCATCATATTAAAAACTGACAATATAAAATGATTCTGTTAATATATAGTGTCCTTTTTTGTTCTTTAACTAAAGTAAAGCAAATTTGTCAAAACGTCAGAGTATTCATTTGAACCCATTAAGATCAGAAACTAACGGTGTTATTCCAAATTTCCTCTAACAAACTTTCAGCGGTTGTTTTCGAGTGGAAGTACGTTACTGATAAACCATCCAACTTAATGTAAGGATAAAGTCGGTTTCCTTACTCTTTAAATCGAAAAGAACCAGTATTTATACATAAAATGTGAGATCTCTGATCAAATTAGGAGGCTGGTGTGCCAAATCGGTTGTAGACCGCTAATCTTCTCAAAGGAAAAGCAAACAAAAGGCAAAATCAATACAATTCAATGTAATAATAAAATCAATACAATTCGGTCTCATTCCACGACATAGAGACGAGAAAATTGGCGTTCGCATAAAAGATTTTTATTTTTATCAGTGAAAGAGTTTCGTCCTATGGATGGTCAAAATTTAGATGATAATGTTTTTCTTTTAAAAAAATGTCTTTTAGTGTTCTTCTTATTATATCACGGCTGCGTACATGGGCGCCCGCAGGATTTTTTGCAGGGGTGGTGGCCAGGACTTTGTGCGGGGGGGTGGGTGGGTCAGGATTTTCGGGGGTGTCAGTCAGTCACGGCCGGGAGAGTTAGTATAAGAAGCAGTGTGAAACTAAAGCTAATATTTATTAAGCGTTTTGAACAGAATCTTGTGACATATTTTCAGCTTCATTTGCATGATTAAACTTGTCGGAATTTATATGACCCCTCTTGACCCATGCTGAAGGGCGCCCATGGCTGCGTATCTCAACTGAGATTAACCGCGAAAACCAACATTAAACGGAATGAAGGCCGTGCCATTAGAAGTTGATTACATTTAATTCTTTTTCATTTTTATTCTTCCAGAAGAGCACAACGGTGAACAGTGAACATATTAAATATATGGATGTTAGATATTTTTGTCTGAAAATATATGGAATATTATATTTATGTATAATCATTCTTACCTTTAATTCTTAAGAACTTCGCATAGAAATGTAAGACTTGATAACCAGTTTAAGACGGTTTACTACAGTTTTAACTTCAGTTTACATTTTAGGAATACGGTTTTACAAAGAGAGTTATTTTTGCAATGATAATTCTCATATCTGTATGCAAAACAATTTCTGGTCCACTACAATTTCTTTCGGTTTATTTAAAAAAAAAAAGGCATCAGAGTTCCTGGACCAAAACTTATGTATTTGAGCTGAGTTAGTCATGTTTTTACAAATCATGTGTAGGTTCAGGAGCACATTTAAAAAATTTACCGCTCAGATTACTAGACCACTCATGAAATGTTGTGTATTACCGTCTCTAGTACGGATACTATGAACCCTCAGGTACGACACAGTAGTAGTAATAGAAAACAAGGTTTCTAGCTCAGAAACCCTCCTTTCCCCTCCAAAACCCTTATATGTTGAAATTTTCTTCAGCTCCGATGATGACTTTCATATGATAATTTTTTTCTTAGAAAATAAGGGGGTCTCTGATCTAGAAACGACTTGTTTTCTATTATGGCTGTTGTAATGAATTAAAATATAATATTATAAGTATTATTTTATTTAAAAAAAAAACAAAACATATATTGACAGGACAATACCCCCATGTGAAACCCTAGATTGCCAAACGACATTCTAGAAGGTTCAGAGGCAACGAAATAGGACAGAACAATACCCCCATGTGAACCCCTAGATTGCCAAACGACATTCTAGAAGGTCCAGATAGCGATCCGTATTTTCTATGGGCAGCACGTGCACATAAACTTGATTAACTTAGCTCTATGGACAGCACGTACACATAAACTAAATTAACTTAGCTCTAAGGACGGCACATACACAAATGGGGCCTTCTCTACGTTCAACAGACAAGCACACCCTCCCCCATAATCAACCCCGGGGAGTGCAAAAGTGTTGAAGTTGGAGCAATTTGGGGTAGACCCCAAACCATATAAGATTGTATTGTATATAAGCTAACCAATACTTGGAAACCTAAAAGTAGCTTACACAGTAGGCGTGGCTTATTCAATGTTGTATTTTTTCTTTTTATCTTAATTATTATCTCTGAAAAATTCTGAAAGAAGCAAGAAACTTGACAAAAACATAAAAACAAAGATAATGTTTCTTCAAAAACCAATAAAAACAATGTTATTTATCAGTAAATACAAATATAATTATTTACAAACAAAATGCAAGGGAGACAACCTATAAGAGTCATTTCCCGTCAAAATCCAAGGGAGACAACCTATCAGAGTTATTTCAATTTAAAATCCAAGGAAGACAGACAGAGTTATCTCCCTTCAAAATGCAAGGTAGACAGACAGAGTTATCTACCTTTAAAGAATTTCGTCACCAATTATTAAACTATCGACAGTAGCTATCAGAAATAATTCATTATCGTGTTTATACAAATAAAATTTAATTTTTCCGCTTACTTTTCGATGACATTCAAATAACTCTTATTATTACCCTGTTGATAAAATACTTACAACCTTTTGCAAAAACCTTCGACCGGTTTAGGTCAATATTAATTTTCGTGCGTTTTTCTTGACTGATCGGATCATGAAGATTATCGTATTCAGCAAAAGCTCATCTCTCAACTTTCAGGATAATCAAAATTATTGTTGTTATCTGGTTTAATAAGCTAGAATTTCATTCTATCAAATTTACTAAAACAAATACCTGAAATTTCATCATTAAATTCAAATGATAATTACTGGCCATTAACCATTAATTTTTTAATTTTGCTACTAACTCCATCGGCTAACGTTAAATTCTCGAACATTATTTCTAAAGTTTAGACAAAATTAATTAAAGATGATGCTGAATATATCACCTCTGGTACTGGCATCGTGTCCAATAGCTAACGTATTAATTCCGTCCTCGCAATAGCGTTTGTCGTCAAAATTACTTAGTCCACGTTTTATAATTGTATCTGTTTCAAGTTTGTGATGATTTGTTCTGATAACATTTGTTTCAATAAAATTAGTACAGGTGTTTAGCGCTGCTTTAAAATCATCAAATTTCGTACACTTTTTTTTACATATCCGCGAGGAATACCTTTTGCTTTTTTTGTCAGTTTATTGTCATCTAAAATTACGGCGTACATTTTACTTCTTAGTCCAACAAATTCCCTAACTGGCAGAAACATAAATTCATCGTTCATCTTGCCGATGACTTTTTTATTTTCATCATCATGAAATCCACTACTTGCTGGATAATCTGATAAATCAAATAACTCCTTATGATCATAAATATTTTGATAAACATCCTCACACTTTATGTTATAAACAAGTGAGTCCGTTAAGTAAATAACGACTCCGAATCTGACCACTGCTTATTGGTAAAATTATAGTGAAAGTCGTACATTAGCCATTTTGATATGTCAAGTACAGCTGCACCAACATAAATTGGTTTATTTAACTTTAAATTTGTCTTTCGTCGCTGTATTGCAACAAGATTTTCATTAAATATTTTCATACTGACAAAACCGTCATCGTTGACTAATTTATTTCTGCGATTTACATCATTTACGATTTCAATATTGACTCGCTTTCTGATATTTTCCATAGTCTTAACAAACACGGAATGGTTCATCAACTTAAAAAAGGTTTTCTCAAAGTCAGTCTTAGCAATAGCACGACGTTTGATATTTAAATCAATATAATCTGCCATCCAACAAGATTGATTAAATTTTAGCACGCGATGAACTTCTCTCATAATTAGTCCAGCATCTGCTGCTTGTTTTAAATTTTTGCAATGTATCACAAAATTTCTTTTATTTAACAAATTTGGAACTAGCTTATTAACGATCGAATTTTTGCTGTTGTCATTGCCTGTTGTTCAGGCGATAATAAACTATAATCGATCATCATTAACTCTGCACAAAACAGATAGTCGTTATGTAGACCATGTAACGAACTAGGATAATCAAGATCAATTTCAACAAAATAACTGACATTTGCTGGGAGATTTTTCTCAGTTTCTTTAAGAAATTGATCTGGAGTTATCCAATGAAATCCATTGCACGGCATTGGCTCTGACATTGCATAGCCATACAAATTATAAATGCTTAGATAAATAATATAATTTGACGGTAAATTTTTATGGTGGGTTTTTAGGTGTTTATTGTTAGCTACCGCATATTGTTTGGTTATAACGCTAATTCCGCCGCGAATCCCTTTTTTCAATAAAATTAAACATATCAACATCAGTTAAGAGATCCAGTTATATCCTGCTTGTTATTAGCAGAGCATCCCATTACAATCCTGGCGCAGAATAATACCAACACGTGTCTAATCCATAATTTTCATGACTAACTTTACGAAAGCTCTAGAAAACATATGCTAGTAATAATACATCTGTTTTCAAGTATAGATCATGATAATCACCAAGTGTCTTACAACCAAATTTATTCCAAATATCTTGTGCATATTTGTACTTGTCATCTGTAATATTTTCATTTTTTAGCTGTGAGTAAAATTTATCTTTGTCAGGAAGAGAAGTTTCATCAAATCTGCTCCAGTCGTCGAGGTACTCGTACGGAAAGACACCTTTTTTGTCAAAACGACGTAGTCTTCACCAAAGCAACTTTTTAAATTATTCAAACTGCTACAACCTTTTACAAGCTCATCCAATGTTGCTGCCATAAATTGCAGACTGTCTATGAAACGTAATTTACCAGGCGTAACTGACAAATATTTAGTACATTATTTAATTTTAGTTTAGATTTAATTTCCTCATCGCCAAATGCTTCGATAATAATATCACTATCATAACCATGAAAATTATGTAAAACGACAGGAATAAAATCTGGCGCATGAAATTTCAAATTACGATTATTATGGGCTGCTCCGCGATATTGGCCGGTTAGATGACAGTGATCGCGCACTTTATCGCCTGAACTTTATTTCTCGCAGATATGACAATTAACTGCCTCATCAAAATCAAGTTGTTGTTTGGGTGTTATTTTTATTTGAATTGTTTTAGATAATCTGTTGAAAATTTTATTAACATGATCTATTAAATTTTTTAGTAACCACACGGCAGGATTTTTACCCCTTTACAATTTTATTGGACTTGAAAAATTATCGTTAGCGCAACAAACTATTTTATAAGCTGCTCAACAGGGAACATGTTGTTGTATTTTTCTGGTGCTTGATTTATTTGGATCATTTTCTGCGCCTGCCACAGGGACAAGTAGACACTCGAAGTCAGCATAAATAACAAATGAAATATTTAATTTATAATTATAACTTTTAAATTTTAAAACTTTTATTTTTCTCCTGGCATTGTTATTTTTTGAACATTAACACAGTATTTAACATGCTCTTGCAGTTTTTCATCCTTAGAAAAACCTGGTAAGCAACGGTAACATAAATATTTATATTTTTTATGCTAACTAGGCCGTTAAAGTTTTTATCCAAACGTAATGTCCTTTATAAAACAGCAAGTTTATTACGTTTTGTGTAGCTTTTACTGAGATGTATCTGGGATAAACATTTTCACGCTAGTCAAGACCAAATATATTAACTGAAATATTATTTTGCTTTTCAACTTTAGTATTTGATTTTCTGCAACTGGAAAGTCAATGCTATTAAAATTTAATTTTGATACGTGACTAATGTACTTGTCAACGCGATCAGCATTTTTTCTGCTGGAAACATCGCAGAAAGAATAGCCCACTGGAAACATTTGTTATCAAAGTTCTTTACGTTTATGCAACATTTTTTGTTTTTAATTTTTTGGGGGAGATCAACGTAAGAACTATTGCGAAGTACGTTATATCTTGCTGTGTGAAATTAAACTTCTTTTATCATTTCAAATTTCCAACCTGATCCTGATGCAGTAAATTCTTCCAATTTTTTATTTATTTCCTGATGTATTTCATCGGCGACTGAGGAAATATTTGTTCCAGCTAATATTTTTCGTGATTTAGCTGTTAAATATGGTTCGGCAATCTCGTTGCGAAGATCTTTATTATCGAGTAGTACATGTAACTTTGATAAAATAGCATGATACTGTACTATTAGTTTGATACTTGTATGTACTGCAAGTTCTTGCGTTACAGTCGGATGTAAGAGATGAAACAAATTTGTAGAGTTAAAATTTGCTAAAATATTTTGATTATCAAATTTATAACTGTTATCAAATCCTGCAAAAGCGGTAGCTATTTTTGTAGGTTCTTCTATAAAGCTGGTTTTGACTATATCTCGCAATTTCAGCATTGTTATATAACATTTTATATATTTAATTGATATCGCTAGTTGAAAAATTAATTAGAGATATAAAAAATGCTTATAGTATAATGATACAAAATTTGAGTTACATAAGACTGACAGCAGAGGAACAGGAAGAATACCATGTTTATCCCAAGTATAACTTATATGCAGGAAATATGTTAGGTTCAGTGACTCACGTCAAGTGCGGAAAACCGTCTGGTAAATTAACAACAGCGGGTTATGAGATTAGTGTAAAATCGGATGGAGATACCGAGCGAGTTGAAATGTTTAGGAAAGATTTCATTTACACGTTATTTTGTGATGAAATTCCAGAAGGACAACGAGTTTATCATGTCAACAGTGCGGTTACCGACGATAATACTGAAAACTTGTCTTTGCAAGACGAATTTCAACCACATCCCGTGTTTGTTTTATCAGAGGGATCTGACACAGGAATTATTCGAAGAAGAAAAACTAAAAAAGTGTTAGGTAATTTGAAAAATAATGGATATTTGCTTGTAGTTGTTCGTGGAAGTAAAACGGATAGGTTTGGTTATTATAGCCAAAGATTTGTTTACGAAACGTTTAACGGACATATACCTGATGGTTTTGTGATAGATCATATCACTGGTGTTAGAACAGATAATCGTCTAGAAAACCTCGAACTTGTCACTCAACAAGAAGATAGCAAACGAGGAATAATTTTAGTAAAGTTACACCTATTGTTTCGTTTAATCTTGAAACAGATGAGGAACTAAGATTTCCTTCAATAACAGCTGCTGCAAAACATTTTAAAATTAATCCTAGGGCAGTTGCAGATGGAATAACAAATACGACAACATCACAATCGACATTTGACAGAATCATCTTCAAATATGACGATTAATTATATTTTCCAGCTCGTTTTTAGTTAAGCAATTATGAGCAAACATTAAAACATCATTTTTATTAAATTTTAGCATCATTACTGCACTGTCATTAAGTTTATTTTTTTCTGCTGCTCTTAGTAGAATTTTATTAGAATCACCTTGCATCACATTAACGTCAACAGAATAAGAACTATACCCTGATAAACATTTTCGCACTGCTTCGGCTAATTCTCTGTAATTTAATATATCAACTTTCTGAGGATATTTTATCTCCTTAGTCATTTATAATAATAAATTAGATAAAAATATAAAATATATGGACTTGATGAAACGACTTGCTGATATAATCGCAGACGATAATTTTACAGCAGGAGATGTTATAGTCGCAGATAAACACAACTTTGTTCAGTAGATGAAAATCAGTCTCTTTGGCGGCTGATAAAACCCTTTTTAAACATTAAAATTCCAGACCAACAGAAAAATATAAAATTCGACTTTATATTTGTCAAGATATTTAACCTAATGATGATATCTGACGATCGCAGACAATATCTAATATCGTTATGTAAACCAGTAAAATGTAAATCTTTCAAACGTAAGTACGAGGAAATTTATAACAATATTATTTCAGTATAGATTTAGTTGGAACCCAGCTGTTAAATTTATCGCTGTACCCGCGCCACTTGACAAGGCTTTTATTACCTTTTTACCTAATAACTTTTTCAGTGACAAATATATCTTGCTCAGATTTCTGTAGTTCCTGCTCGTAAAAACTTCCGGTTATTGGCTCACCCAATAAATCCTTTAGCGCATATGTTACAGGTATTGTCAATAAAACTTATCAACAACAAATATTTCTTCGTTACAAGTAAATCCTTTTTCAAATGCTTTTTTCGTCAGAGATATTCTAACTCGATCACCAACTTTAAATTTGTGTCTGCGGTACATGTTTTTATTTGCAAGAATTGGATTTTTAATTGCATCATTTGGTGACATTTTTATTGATCTGTGCTTCGTGTTATTATAATTATCAACAATCTGCTGTAGATCGTCGATGTATTTATTTGTATTTTTATCTGTCAAATGTTTATGTATCAGCTCCTTTAGTGTGCGATTAAATCACTCGACGACGACACATTTTCCTTCGTTTCTTGTAACATACTTTTTAATGTTATTTTGTTCCAGAAACTGCTCAAATTTTTTTATTAAAAAACTCCGCTCCGTGATCAGTCCAGATTTTATTTGGTTTTCTTTCTGTACTAACGATGACTTATTTTAACGCATCAGTTATTGATGTTTCAGTTTTATCCGAAACAGGTACACTAAACGCGTATTTACTAAAAACAGCTATGACGTTAAAAAAATATTTCTTTGGAGCGCCATCAGCGCCAACGTTAAACTGAGCGAGATTTGACACATCAACTAAATCTATCGCCCAGATATCGTCAACGGCATTTGCGACAACTTTACGTCGCGGAAACTTTTTTTTTAGGTTCATGTAGCTCTGATGCAAGATCATCATACAATTCTTTTCCAAGACCTAACTTATATTTTGTTCCCATCATTGTTTGAACTAACCTTCTATCAAATCGTTCTCGCATATTTGTAGGCTCCATATCGCGTAGTTCATCTAGCATTACTTTATCACAGTCTGATTTTGAACTCTCTGCACGAACGTTATCAGGACGTTCTATATCACGATAACAAATATCATGACGCATCGCTATTGCATCAACTTGATTATAAGGCTCTTGTCCGGGCAGCCGATTATCGTTTTCATCTAACTGTTTGTCTAGTGGATTGTACGGCCCAGTGTATTTATGGCCTGGTAATGTCCAACCTGTTTTTGGTTTTGGTAACTTACCAATAAATGTGTGGATGTCAATACCGCTGCCAATTACCTCACGGCGATTGCATGATTGACAGTATGTAACAATTTTATCTTGTTCTATACAAAGATCTTTATCACAATTACAATTACATTTCATTTTATTTTATATTCTGTCGCATAAAAAATTAAAATTTTGACAAAAATTGTTTGATTTTTTTTTGTAGGTTTTAGTCAGTTAATCATCTACTAAAATAACCTTGTCAGACCACATTCCAGCTCCGGATAATTTCTTTAAAAACATACTTTTTTTTCCTCCCGCAAACAGCACAAATGCTTTTTAACATCGTTCTATTATTTTTTGTATTTTCCGTTGTCTCATTCTTATTTGTTGTTTCAGTTTTACATTTGAGACAGTATGTTGACATATTCCTTAGTTTAGTTAAAATTAATTGCAATCTCATCATTTGCGTGAGAAGGTTGATTGACAAACTGTAAAGTAAATTTTAAAAAATTAAATTTAGGCTGGGACATCTGTCGGATAAACATAATACAATAATAACCACAAGCTGATGTTCCAACCGGCTGTAGTTGATTAGACGAATAATTTATTTTTTTAAATATTTTTAAATATATTTTTTATAACATCACTCAGAGGAAGTCCGAACGAATCAAAATAATTATTATCGTAAACAGCAACCCAGTGAGTGCCGGATCCATCATCGAAGTTTTGTATGTTTATGATACACGAACCACCTGCTGGTACATTATCTAATTCGTCTTTGGAATATACTCCATGAAATCCTACAATGTCATTAAATTTTTCAATTATATCGAAATTACTCAACGGCGTCTGGTGCCTGGTAGAGTCATTCCACGTCCTATCACTAGCAAGTTTGGAATTAGACTTCCTGCTAACCCCGCTAGCAGCGGAGCGAAAGGAATAATTCCTCCTTGTTTTGTTTTTCTTGGCGACTTCTACTTTTTAGTTGACGTTGGCGATTTCTTCGCTGGCGATTTCCTTTTAGCTGGCATTATATTATTATTGTTACATAAAACTAACAATAAATTTGTTTGATTCCATCACCAGAAACACCGTCTCCAGATACCGCTTTTTTAGTTGCTCCAGATACTGCCCCTGATGCTGCTGCTAGTCCAAGTGTTCCTAGTGCAGGTAAATTGTTTGGTAAAATTACAGAAAGTGCTGGTACAAAAAATCCGCTGTGTTTTGCCATTGCTGTTACTTGTGCAACAGATAGTTTAAGAACAAAGGGTTTTCCCTGATCGAGTTTATTAATTTGCTGTTCAGTTAACATTACTTTCACTGCGGCGGCGCTGTCAGTCCCCGGAGACTTTATCATTAGAGAGACAGAATTACGTTTGGCAACCACTGCTGATAATTTTTTAATTTGGCCGGGCGTTAGGTATATTTCTTTGGATGTGTATTCGGTTTTCATTATATTAAAGTTGTTAGATTAAACTTGGACAGTCATCCTTCCCTTGGTCGCATCAATTGTCAAGAATCTATCACTGACAACTAGCGCATATACGTTATACTGTTCGGCTGGCAGTACGCCAAGCGTCCAAGTGACCTCAATATCAACAGTCGATCCAATAACTCGCTCGGAATGTTTTGATATGTCAAAATAAAATATAGGATACAGTGATCGAAATTCCTCTAATGATATCTGAGATCCACTGTCTGCGTCCTGATATTTTTGCATAGCCTCCATAAGATACATGTACGGCCGAGATATGTTTCTGGTGGCGTCCATGGCAAAATTACATTCGATTGCACGTTCGGGATATTGTTTAGAATTTGTTCTAACAAGTATTCGTCTAACATCAGGGTTATCAAATATAGAGTTGTTAATTTCTTGATCATTACTACGTGCCTGTCGTTGAAATACAACAAACAAGTGTCGCGGTAATTGTTTGCTTGACGTAGTTGTAACACGCCAGGTGTAATCAGTTGCGTTAGGAATTGCTGTTTGATAAATCCCGTTTTGCTGAAAATATTTTTGTTTTCGTGTAAGCGGTCAATAATGATTCGAGTTCCATTGTTTTAGCTGCAGATGGGACAACTCGTGGCTTCCACAGCGATAATCTTGTAATAGCAAACTGTCCTTCAGCCACACCAGCGGTGTGCATTATACAATCGTTTTGATCAACTGGATCTAAAATAAGTGTATGCTTTATCCCGCGAAAAACTTTGTTATATTCGCGGCAAAATCCAAATATTGTACACAACAGAAGCATCATCGTTATTTGGCGAGATTCTGCGGCAAATGCTTTTCGTTTGGAATATCCTTCGTTATATTGATGTCGTCGTATATATTTGTAACGGCTGATCTTATTGCGTCTCCAATATCAGCAACTGCATTACCAGCGGGATTAGCGATTAGATTATTATTATCTGGGCCAGGAACACCAGCACCAGTACGAAACTCGCTTGAAACAGCTGTCCCAAATACGGTATTTTTAAACCACATCATATTTGTGGCCACTGATCTCGAATAATCATCTCTGAACGAGACGATATTGAGCATTGTACTCGCTACGGGAATGTGTATTGAAATATCTTCCACGGTTTGATTGGCCAGTTGGTACCGTGCGCTTTTAAATAAACTCCAACCGTTATTGACAAGTGCAATTTCTGCACCAGCTGCAATATCACCGCCTATCGCAGTTAGTAATTGACCACGCACTTCCAACACCACCTTGTGCGGCAACAAAAACACGTCCTTGTCTCTTAAAAGTTCTGACGCCAGCTTTATTTGGCTCGTTGGAGTTTTCGTCGAGATACCCAACATACTCGAATTCTGTCACTGTGTCGTCGGTATCATGTTCTTCAGCAAGATCAAGCTAATTTTTAACTGACATTATTTATTCTATAATCCACACAAAATTTAAGTAACTAAAAAGCAGCAGGAGTTATTCTTGTTTTCTTTACAAGTTTGCGCATTACCTCTTCACTACGTGGTGACAGTAATTTTGTTGTTCTAGCTATCATAGCTCGTTCTGTTTCCGCTGTTGGTGCAATATTTGATATTGCTCGTTTTATTTCCGCGTTTGAGGGTGGGCTGCCTTTAATTTTATCAGCGAACTTTTGTCTTAGTGCACTAGCTGCCCCCGTTGCAAAAGCTTTACGTGCGTCAAGTGCAATTGGTGCTACTTTACGCACAATTCCTGGGATGTTTTCAGCTATTTTTGTGAATACATTTCCAAAAAATCCACCTACAATTTTTCTTCTATAATTTTTTTTTTTCTTCTCATCTTTGTTATTAAATTAGGTTTACAAAATTTACACCGACGGCTACGTTGTGATCGCGCGTAGGTGTAAATAATACGTGATAGTTTGATTGTTAAGATCTATTTGTCGTCCTGATTGATCTTTTAGGTGCATTCTTATGTTTGTGATCTGGTTTTCAGGAGTAATCGGATAGTATATTGTTTGTCGAGAAGTAATTTGCATCAGTGAACCAGGCGGAACATCTGGTGAAAAACTATAGAGTGTTTGACCTTGACTTCCTAAAGCAGAATACGACCCTGATGCAACAGAGCAATTGATTAAAATTGTATTTACTTCTGTTAAGTTAACCGGTAAATCTCCATCATACGATATACTTTGTTCTGTAACACTGCCGTATCGGTGGTTTTTAAATCCTAGCAACGATGCGATACTAGTCGCTGGTGAAAAATCGATTATCAAATTATTTTTTAATGTGATTCTGGCTCGTAGCGTATTATAGTTTGGAGTTAATTCAAAATTGTCTGTGGCAGTGTATTTTGTTGTCAGCTCTCTTATCGTTTTGTTGAGATCAGTTACATTATATGCTCCCTGTGGTATTTTGACTGATACCCAAGCACCAGAATTAAATGTAAAGTCGTCATTGACGTTTGTTTTTACATTTGCCATAGAATGCCATACCGTAGCAGAAATCAATCCGATTTCGTACTGTTTACCAGGATCTAGTATTATTGGTGGATTGTAATAGACAGAAAAGTTTGCGCTGTTTCTTGTTGTTTGCGATGAATCAAGCAATAGTGTTGTTGACATTTATAACAAAGTTGTTAGATAAGATCGTTGTGTAAAATTTCATACTCGTTTGCTGTCAGTAATTTACTCGATCTAAGATTATCTAATATATCAACAATTTCATTGTCGATTTCAATGCGTTCATTACCTGTTTCTTTTGATGATATTAATAAGATAAGTCGGTCAACAATTTCTGCGTTTGATATAAAAACTTTAACGCCAGATCCAGTGGTTTCCACTGGTAATCTTCTATCTCGCTGACTTTCGTACTTATCAAATAATCTTTTAAATGTCCAATTTTTGGAATAATCTTTTTCTCTGGTTTTGTACTGTTTTGCTGTCGTATATCAAACATCAGCAATAATTCCCTTTCTTATAACATAACGTTCTCTTCAAAAATCTTCATTTTTTGTTAAATTTTTTATTTTTTCATCAGCGTCTCACCCCGTTTCTTTAATCTTTATTAATTTTTATTAAACTTTGATATTTTTCATCTGACCAACCTCGAATTTTATCAATGTCTCCGATATTATAACTACTAATAAAATTATCGTATTCTTCGTCTAGTATTTTATCACGTGCATTTTGTCTATAAAATCTTATCTGATTTTTGATAGGCGTTATTTCCATGGTAGATTCAGTCATCATTTTTTGTTGCTCAGCTAATTCCTTAGTTTGCTCTGATAAATTTTGTATCAACCTTCTTAATTCGGTTGGATTAACCGTCAATCTTGCAATAGCATGTTGTAGCGCAAGAGGGTTGTTTATTAATCTGTCAAGTTCAGCCTGTCGTGCAACAGGATCAGCAATATTTCTAACAAGTTCCTCTACAGTTGTTTTAGTTTCTTCTTTCGATCTTTCTCCTAGTAAACCTAACAACCCTTTTTCTTGTACCTTTTTTAGTTCCTCTGGAGGTAATGCTGATATTTCTGGTTGTTTACCAAGTACTGCTTCGGTAACAGGTTTAAAATGTTTGGTCGTTTCTTCTTCTACAGCACGTTGTCCTTGACGTGCTTCTTCCACTTTTTTTCTTAAAAGCAGCTCGAGTTGTAATAAATTTCTTTAGTAATTCAATTTTTTGTTCATGCTTGTCCATTGTTCATTTTTTATGCGCGATATAAAATTTGTCTATAGAAATGTGTCGATACAACAACGAAACATTTTAGTTGGATCACGCGCTAATTTATCAAATAAAAGAAATTGTATTTGTCTTTAATTGCTTGATGATATAATTCAGTAAATTTATCTTTTGTTCCATCACCGCATTGCTCGTTTGCAACATTTCTCACATGAACATTATCTAGTCCAGGAAACAGTATAAAACATCCCATATTCCGCCTAATAAATCTGTCAACGTTACAAAAGCCTTGCGCCAGATAAATCGAATTACATTTTTTGTTACGCGATAATGAAAAATACGACTCAATCTTATTCATCTCCTCGTTGTTTAGCGGAATATCGTCAAATACAATTATTTTATGTTCGGACGAATCAAGTTCGTTGATAGGGATTAATTCCTCTGGTTGTTTTATTAAAAATATATCATCGACTGCGTCATGCTCATCACGAAGTTTATCGTTGTATTCGCGTAATAACTCGTATTTGTCTTGTTGCGGATTAATTGTGTAAATATATACCTTTTCGTAGTTAAAGTTATCGTTGAGTAAGAGATTTAGCAAAAGATTTGTTTTACCAGAGCCTGTACGACCAACAATAAGATAATGACAATCTGGAAGTTGGTTATGTTTGATTAATGTTTATGTTCGTTTACGTACGTTTATGTTTCATTAATCGTTCGGTGTCAAAATTTAATATCGTTGACTTCGTCATTGTTGTTATATAATTTTATGTTATATAATTTACATAATATGAGTTATTACACAAAGTTTGGAACAGCACTTGCAGGATCTGCTGCCGCTGACGAACCAATAATAACTGATACGTCATCGCTAGTCAAATAAACCGGCGACACAATGACAGGAAACCTATTTATGTCAAATCAACGAGTTCTAGGTTTAGAAACAAATTATCCGCCAATAAATGTTATTTATACACAAGCTGTTAGTTATGCACAACTAAAAACGATCGATAATGACAAACTATCACTGACAGGAGGAACTTTAAGCGGTAACTTGGATATGTCAGGGAAAAAAAAAATAAATTTAGAAACCGCGTATCCGCCAAGAAACTTAATCAAACACAAGCGGTAAGTTATTTACAGTTGAAGTATGTTGATGATAACAAGCTTGATAAAACTGGTGGAACTGTTACAGGTAATATTAACATGTCAAGTAAAATAAATTACTGGGTTGGAAACCGAGTGTCCACCAGCAAATGTTGATTGCACACAAGCGGTGAGTTATACGCAACTAAAATCCGTTGACGATAACAAGCCCGATAAAGCTGGCGACACAATGACAGGTAACCTTGTAATGAGCAATAACTCAAAAATAACTGGATTACCGACAAGCTCACCACCAGCTAATGAGACTGATGCTATTAGTTACGCTCAGTTAAGAGGAGCACTTGTTCCTTATTTAAGACAATCCGGTGGATCAATGTCAGGTAACATAAATATGAGAAATAACAAAATAACAAAGTTATATGTTCCAGTTAACCCTAATAATCTGACAAATAAAGCGTACGTTGACAGTGTGTTTAGTGGTGGTATAAAACGAACCAAAAACAATGTTGGGTATATTCCAACACTTTTTAAGGCAACTGATAACCGAGTTGGGTTTAAGGTAAGTGCATCATCATATTATCCTGAAAATTATCCTTGTCACGCTTTCTCTGATAGACAAGAATGGACTACTAACGGAGAAGTTGAAAATTTTTGGATTAAAATTAAATGTCCCATTGCAGTTGCTATTTGGCAATTTCATTTGCGAGGTCGATTAAACTCTAGTGTTGGTCGAATTTATAATTGACGATTGGAAGGATCAAACGATGATATCGACTGGGTAATATTATATAGTACAACAGACATCTATATTTCAACAACACAATATTTTACGATTCCAACCGCAAATACTGTCAACAAGTACTTGTATTTCCGAGTTTATGTTATCGCTGCTGAACTTCCGTTTCCAGGACCGACAGCATTTCAAATATACACACTTGATGATCAGATTTAATCTAACGTTGTAAAATAGATGATAATACAACCACTCACAATCATTGCGAGAAAATTTTATGAAAATATTTTTAACCCCAAAATTGATGTTGTAAACGAATCACTATCAGCACGTGTGATAAATACTAAGAAAAATGTTTTAATTCCAATGATAAACTCTCCACTGTCAGAAGAAGAAAAAATTTTGTTCGTGTTATGCGTATGCGAGGACCTCAACTATTGAAAGCAATACAGGACTTTGATGTGAAAAGTAGTTACTGTCATCCTCATGATTGTATAGAAGAACATGAACAAATTGAAATCCTGCTAAAAAAAATATTGCTTGAGCTTAATTTTGAAAATCTAGATTTGATTATAAAATCAAACTTAATGAAAAAACGAGCTTATGGTGAAGTAGTAAAGGAAGAAGAACGAGTAAACGATAGCCATGATTATCTCGACAAACTAGCGGAATCTAAGATAATAGGAATAAAAAGGAACAAGAAGTTATACAATAGTTTTTCAAAACGAAAATTTTTTAAACATCTCGGTATGTACTACCACGACAAGGAAACCCTAGTTAAAGTTGTTAGAATGACGCCGGATACGGGGTTAATTATAAAAGCATACTCGAACGCACTTCTACCAATGATGCATACCCCCCCTCCCCAGAATTGGATCCGATTATTGTTAACAAATCTCTAGCGATCATCAAAGATTTTGACAATGAAATTAGTGATCTCAGCGATGATAAGCGAGAAAAGTTTTTTGAGGAAGTCAGTCGAACAACAATTAATGTAAAGATTGATTCTTATTACGACATAGGTGAAGAACACGATGTTTCACTTCCAACACTCCAACGCTCTAGACAATTGTCATTACGAAATTATTACAATGAAGTTGAGAAAATGTTCACAAACCAATACGAAACATTATGGCTTAGAGTAAATACTTTTACTCAAATTACCTTTCTTGGACGAAAATCACTCCAAAAATTAATGCTGATAAATTTCATAGTCGCATATGCAATTATCAGACAATATCTTATCCTCAAAAATTTTACTTTGAATCAAATAAGCTTGGTACTTGGATTTATTGATGAAACAGAAAGAGAATACTGTAATTTGGTGAACGAAATAGAAAACACATTTGATTCCTACAGTTGGTTAAAAAAAATGAGGTAATGACAGATCAACGATATAAGGATACTTCGTCAGATGTTTATGACAAGTACAGAGATTTTATAGCTGATCCTAACAATAATAAGTTTCGTGAATTTCTTGATTCAATTGTTGGTGCTACGAAATTTAATATTGTGAAAAAAAAAAAAAAAAAAAACTATAAATAAATATTGTATAATGAAAAAACAGATCATCAATTTCAATCATATTTCAGAAGAAATTCCAAAACAAGATGTTGACGCTCTAATGCAATATTACAGATATTATCATAAAAACCTTTGGCGTGTAAAACAATGTTACAACTATTACAGTAGAATACTTCGAGTAATATCATATTTATCACTGCTGATGATAAGCTCTGGTATAATTTCAAGTGGAGCATCATTAAACCCGTTTTTGTTAATAATATCAGGTGTTGGTGTTTCTCTTTCAACGGCGTGTAGGAAAATTGAGCCTCAACTTGAGACTAAAAAAATGCTTGTAAAACAGCAAGTATCACTTACAAAAAATTACTTGATCAGATAAGATCTTATTTGCGAGGTGTAAAACATGATATGGACGATTTAATACGAGAGTTCCGTATTATTGACAGTATGTTAACAGATATTCTGCCAATGAGAGTTAGAAAGTACGAAAAAGATTATCATAAAACATGGCTGTAACAGTAGTAATAGAAAACAAGTCGTTTCTAGGTCAGAGACCCCCTTATTTTGTCAGAAAAAATTATCATATGAAAGTCATCATCGGAGCTGAAGAAAATGTCAGAGAAGGGTTTTGGAGGGGAAAGGAGGGTTTCTGAGCTAGAAACCTTGTTTTCTATTACTACTAAAAGATATCACATCCACTGAGACTGCAACATACGTATTTGTCGTTTGAAGCAATCGTTTCCTTTAAATATTTATACGCATACGTTAGCATGGTCATATTCATTGTGATCTCTTTCCAGGATTGTGTTGAGCACTTCTGAATACTCCTGGCTGTATCATTGGTATGCAGCCGTTAATAGACGAATTACCAAAGTAGCCACCGTCTAGTAATTATGACAGCATTTTATTTTTACAAAAATAACGTTTTATTTGAAAATTATACAATTTTATGGTTTATTGCTCAAAATATCGACCAGAAACTCAGGCTCATGCTGAAAATCGCAATGCTTGGACAAATTATAACTTTAATTAGAATAAATCTAAAATTACAAAACTTCTCTTTTTTTTAAACACGAGCTCTCTAGTCTGTAAAATTTATATTCCTTTTATATACACTAAAAATATCATGTCTAATTTTGGTGTTTTAAACTTGAGCACGAGCTTGCGCAAAATTGGTCAGAATACGGTTCCTGGATGTATTCTTTAAAAATATAGCATTTTTTTGGCAGGGGCTGAGTTGGGTAAAAGGGTAAATTGTCGCTGGGGGCTTTACCGTGGTATTTAGCTATAGTGACACCTACGTCAGTTTCCCCACTTCTAGCCTAAGTGTAGTGGTAACTTAATGGATATACAGCTCGCGGTTAAATGCAAAATATAAAAATGCTCGCTTGGTGGCGCCCTCGCTTGGTTCTAGACACTATTGCTCGTCTGTTCTTTTTTCACCAGCAAGATTCATGATTACAAATGAACGGAAATATCATGAAATAAAGATAATAGCTGAAAACGAAGGGCTTGTGAGGGCGGTCGCTTGGGGGGTGTGTGTGTGTGTGTGTGTGTGTGTGTGTGTGTGTGTGTGTTAATACAGTTCGGCCAAATACCTTTTAAATTTGTGAAAGCGTTGAATCTGGTAACCCTAAAAGAGCCATCTCCCTTGCATAAAATGTTTTGTTACAGAGGCGTGGTACAAATAACAACAAAATCCTATAATATAAAAATAACTATTAAGTCATTTCATTAAAGCGCATCATACATTAAATCAGAATCTTATTTGTATTTCCAGTATGAATGAGTGAATTGCTGATGCCAACGTGTGCAAGCTTCATAAATTCTCCTCTAGTTGCAGACCATATTCAACTGCACGTTTAGTCTTTAGTTTTTGTATAACAAATTCTTCAATTTATTTTCGGTTTGTCTTTTTTTTAAAGATCAACCACGGACGTAACAGCAGAATATAAATGTTAATAAATAACAATAATAAAACCATTTTTTAACTATAAAACATAAAGAATCTTACAAAGTTACTTTGTATTTCATGAATTTAAAAATGAAACAACAATGACATTATAAAGAGATAATGTCTATTTGCTTACGAGTTGGAGGAGGGATATATCTCTGGTTCATGACTAGTCGTGCTGCAAAATAAGTTCCAAGAAAATGAAAGTGTTAGTTTGATGATTTCAAATATCCAAAAAAGATATGTTCGAATGTTTTATGAAATATTCAGATTTTGTTACTAATGAAAACATGGAAACAAGCAGCATCAGCCCGGATAGCAAGACGGTTAAAACAAAGAGATATGAACCAGGAATAAGTTGTGTATTTGATGTGAATAGATGCACACAGGACCGGATTAAGGCGGGGAGGGGGACTTAAGGAGGGGTCCTTTATAGATTTACAAATACACCCTGAAAGCATTTCTTAAACAGTCCGTTATATGTATATAATTAGTATAGCCATATTATAGTAAGTGTTAGTGCAGACCTTTATATGGTTTATTAAACACGTGTAATTTTATCTACGGCAAGCATGGGGAGGGGTATGACTTGGGGGGAGGTAGCGTGCCCCCTTTGCTCTACCCCCCCCCCTTATCTGGTTCTAAATGCACAAATTTGTGTTATGCTAAATTTGGACTACAGTCTAGAAATCTTGGGAACTTTGCAGTGATAGTCTACTGAAAAACCGTAGATATTTTTTTATTGTATATAATAGGCAATAATCGTTGATTTGCATGGAATGTTTCGTTCTCGCCTAGTGGCAGTGCGATCAACAGCTGCATACTACGTGATAAACCATGTTGAGCTTAACTTGGAGTAGACCAAGAAGTAGATTTCAATTTTTCTGACATTACTGGTAGCTAAAATTACTGGTATATAAAATTTGCTGCAGACAGGTTAACAGTTGATATAGTCATACCTACTGTAATGACTACAGCAGTTGTTCTTATACCCTTTCTTTAAGCAGGTCTTTTAAACCTTTGACCTCATGGAAAGTTTTCTATAACTTTTTTTTTTTTTGATGTTGTTCTTAAAACTCAATCCAACTGTTTTAGATTTCCAAATAATTGCTGCACATTTTCCAACTTTTTTCGCATGCATGTCTTTTTGTTTGGGTTTGTTCCTTTACCTGTGCCTTTTTTCATTCTTCTGTCTGTTTTTAGTACAATGCAACATCAGATTTCACATATTCTATTTTAGAATGTATTATTTTCATAGTATTTCCATAACCTTTTTTTTTCTCATTCCTTTTGTGTAGTGAATAAGCTGCTGTTGACAACACTCTGATTTTAATTATTCTGTGGTATTCGTCAAGTATGGTCTCCGCTTCTTCTTCAGCATCGCAGTATCCTCCTGGACTTTTATTGGTTGCCTTGTACATCGGTAGGCCAAGGTGGATATTTAGCTTGTGTCTCTGCCATTGCGCGTTCTTGTGTTTCTCTGAGCCTTTTTAATCATTCGTCATTTTGTTATGGTGGAATTCGATTGAAGATATCGATTTGCTTAATCCACATATTTTAATTCGTCAATAAACTGGTCCCTCACCCCCATGTATTCTACAGAAGTAGTTCTTTGTACTGCCATTTTTGCTGATCCGCTACTTGACCTTCCTCAGTACTGTAGGTATATTTCACCATTACTACCAATAATAAATCATGTCTTCCATTTGTGCTGATAAAACCCAGTCCCACTTTGGAAGGAGAAATTTTGAATATTTTGTTTTGTGCCATTGATTGTTGCCAGCATAAAAACGTCCGAGACCGTGGTAATGAAAATCAAAAGCATGATTTACAATAGCATCGACTGAACGTTCAATATCTACCACATAAATATTATCTTCATAAATAGGTTTGAATATAGCCGCCATTCACAGTCATTGTTTGGGTATTTAAATAGTGAACGATTTGTCACCAATCAATGGACAAAGCGCGTTGCTAAGACCTTATCTGAAAACAGCTGGACAAAAGAGACAAAATACATTTCCAGAGGATGTATATAATCTCTGTCAATACTTTAGTGGCTAAGGTTTCAAAATCAGTCAGATGTCATTTACACTGCTACATCAATGATTGGTAATTTCTCCCAATTGATAAGCAAGATAGCTTACATAGTAAACTGAAAGATTATTGCATTGTATCAAATGGTATCGGGTACTACACTGGAATTTTACCATTCATATTTAGATTGCATCTATCTGCATTGTGTACTTGTTTGATAACATTGAAATATATCAATTTCAAAAAGGAATACAGAAAATAAAGAATTTAAACATACTGAGTTGGGATCAGAGAAATCAAATGATAAAACTGTCTTCAGAACTATTCCATTTTCACTCAGTTTGCAATCGAATACCTGTACTTTTACGGGATAAAATTGTCATCTTCCCGAAGGCAAAAAGAAAATCAAACATTAATAAAAAATAAAAAAAAAAGTCTTTAAACAAAAGAGAGGCTTATAAGCAGAAAAGATTTGTCTGCAGACAAAAGTCGACTGAAACGAGAAACATATTCAATATAATTTATTGGACAACATTAAACTCGGATAGTACGGTATATCCTACAGAATGCTTTGGATAAAAAAAATCGACCATTTACAAGTGGCCTTCCGTCAGAAATGGCTAATGCGTTGATTCAAAAGCCACGTAATTCCAGTTTGTTTTAGCCTATTCGCAATTGACTGCTTAGTAACATGGACTTTTAACTGAAGCAGAATGAGGGCATACGAGCAACAGCGAAAAATATAGTGCCAAGCTCAACTGCATAGAATCCCTGAAGGAGAATGTGAAAAAATACAAAATGAAGCATTTATATTCTTTAAGGCCGGTTACTACTCTAAAGTGTATGCATGTATGTATTTATCATATATATATATATATATATATATATATATATATATATATATATATATATATATATATATATATATATATATATATATATATATAATGATTCATTTAGTTAAAAAGATCGAACACTGTAGAAAGCAGCAGTTATTTTCTGGAATTTTATATTTCTTCATTCAACAGTTAAAGTTCTTATTGGAATGATTCTCAAGGAAAGTTTAGGTTTTTGGCACCCTGTGTACAATCTCATGTACCTGGAGTTATGAAACTTGGTAAGAGGATACATCTTAAAGAAGGCTGCACCATCATTACACAAGTAGATTACTCCGACCCATATTTCATTATAAAACTCGATGACTGTATACATAGTACCACGTCAAACAAAACAGAAGGTTATGACATATTTAACAACTTGCTGATAAAGGTAACGTTTTTAGTGTTTCATACCCACACTCTTTTCTGTACGTTGTGCACATGCATACTGTCATATCTAGAATTATTAAACTTGCTGAGGTCTAGATAAGTATTACAACGTTAATTGCAAAAAGAGGTATCTTTTACCTATATTGTATGCTTCAAGGTCCTTGTTGACATTCTGTGGTTACAGAGGCGTGCTACGATATTAGCAAGAGATTAGGCAGGGATCTATAGGTAAGCTATGCATAGGGAACCTCATAGGAGCCCAGATATCCTAGCTACGCTACTGCCTGCGTATGTCCCTATCATGAAACTTGGTTGTCCTATGCATCTCAGTTAGTACAACACCTTGCAGCCAAAGAAAGCAAGTGTCCACCCAACCCAACCCCTTTCCCCTATGTGCGGGTACCCATGTCATTTACTACATCAAACGATAAGAATGAAACGTGGACTATTTTAATTTCTGGTTGAATGTACAACCTTAAGATGAATACAACAAAGTCAGAGAGGTCAAGAAAATATTGATGTTGAATGTTTGAAACAACTCTAGAAACTAAAATCACTCCAAGTAACAATTACACTATTTATTTCACCAACTACATTTGCTGAGTGTGATACAGTTCTCGATTTTTCTAAAGATCTAAAATGAATACTTACCTCGCCTAAATCGATAGCACTAAAAACTATTTCAATGCAAACTAGTATACTTTTGGTAAAGTATTTGCCCTTGAACGTGTGTGTGTGTGTGTGTGTGTGTGTGTGTGTGTGTGATACATTACTAATGTCAATTACAAGTAATTAGTAGGGAACAATTAACAAATTTAACATCAACATAAAAGATGAACATAGAAAGTGACAGGCTTTCACGATGTGCCTGTAACGGTTTTGCTTTACGTTACGTTAATATCATAAGATGCCAGAGATATCTCTGAGACGTCCTAGTGACAAAGTTTTTCAATGAAACATTGAGACGAAGCAGATATCATGCTAAGTCAAACAATCAACATTGGCTTAAACCTCAACAATAACCGTATTAGAAACTTGGATGATTTTCTTAAATTAAGTGATGCAGTTACAGACGGATGTTTACAAAGATGACGTGATACCCAAATACATAAAACTGTAGGGGATAACAATTTGAAAGATATCAAAACAGGTAGAGAACAGGCTGACAGTATATTAACAGTTATTGATTATACTTGTCGTGAACGAGCTAACAAATTACAGATCTCTAGAAACAGACCAACGAGAATAGGATAAATATTTTATATACTCAAAAATTGTTCAAACAACCATTCACTATACTGTCTAATGCAACATTACATGCTGTACGAGAAAAAGTATATAAAATGCCTAACATCCTAAGATACTTGCAACTATATGAGCAGATAATAAACAGAAAGATGCTTTAGAAAGCCATGCGGAAAAGTAAAGATCATTGGAAGATTATGGGAATGTATGTTCTAAACTGCAGCAAATAAAGATGGAATTCTTCGATCAAATTGATCCATTTGTTCGTGAGATTAATAAGATATTACTGAAAATCACAATGCAAAATCTTGTTGAATTTAACAAGAAGAGGTCTCTGTCATAGTTGCAGTACTAGACTGTTTTGACCGAAATAACACATAATTGAGAATAAAAGAAACGTAATAAATGTTAACGACAGCACGATGAGATCTACGAAAGCAACGATTTGTCTCATCTACAGTTTTCCACTGTAGACTTGAATGACAAGATTAAAACAATAAAAGATGTTACATTGGCGGAATTTGAAAACAATTTACACACCGATCTCTTAGTCTCATCTCTTCCAGCTCTGTCATCATTGTCCTTTGCCGTGTTATCTTTGCGCTTACCAGTTGATGTCAATCTGAGGGCTACCTTGGGTATCCATTCTTGGGGCATCCTCACTGCGTGCCAGGGAAATGTTGTTACATCCCGTCTTTTCATATAGGTTTACATTGGAGATCTTGTTTGACCAATACATGTTGCAGCTATTGTGAAATTAATTTACTCTGCTCATGTCTGTCTTCCCTACTCTCCAACACTCGGAGCCGTACAAAAGTACCGACTTTACGTTGCTGTTGTAAAGTCTGATATTTGATGCTATATTGTTTTGATTTCCATACAGGGCAGAGTCTGCTGAAAACATATCTGGCTTTATTTAACCTGGCCTTGATATCCTTTTTGGCACCGTTGTCGTTGCTAATTAGGCTACCCATGTAGGTGAAGTCCTCTACAAACTCAAGCGCCTCTCCATCAACCAATGGTAATTGGAGGAGTAGCTGTGGCATTTTATTCACATCACTTGGGTTTTCTTTGTATTGACTTGCAGGCCAGTCTGTTTAGCGTACTTGCTGAGTCTGTCAGATTTCTTTTGAAGATGAGAGTGTCGCGATGCAATGACAGCTAGATCATCAGCAACGTCCAGATCTTTAAGAGTGTCCACTGAATACCTCTGGCATGGTCAGATTTAGTTGACGCATTATCCAGTCGATTGCGAGGAACAGAATGGGAGAGAGGATGCAACCTTGTCTAACACCAGACGTCACTTTGAACGAATCGGTAAGAGTGTTGTTAAGGATAAAGCTGCATTCGAAGTGCTCGTTTAACTTCCCAGAGAGTTTGACTCTCTTGGGTAGTATTCCACAGGCTCTAAGAATCTCCCATAGACTCTCGTGTTGAAGACTGTCAAATGCCTTATTGTAGTCAATGAAGTTGCTGTAAAGGGGGACATTCCACTCTAGACACTGTTCAATGATATTGCGTTTAGCAAATATTTGATCTATGCATCCTCTTCCTTTGTAATCTGATATATTCAATGTTCTATTTATGCAATAAATCTACAAAATAATATATTTTTAAAGAATCAAATAATACTATCTTGAAGAACGCGATCTTTGACTTTTTGGGACAATATTTAAAGGTTATAAATGTTTTACGTTAAAACACAGCCCCGTTATCAATTTGTTACTCTTAAATACACCACCATAACTGTTTGCAAAAGCAGGTCATATTTATAGTTACTCTGAGAAAGAATAAAATGGCAGCAGCAGAAGACTGGAGGGGAACTAGCTAAGTCTCTAGTATTTGCAGGAAACAACAATCTGTTTAATATATTTGTTATGGTGTAGCCAAATACAAGCCAATTATGCATGGAAGAGCAGAGTTCAATTAAAACAGAGCCGAGACACATGTCTTGGTTAAATGAAAGATTGAGCAAATAAGATTTGGTGACTCCGTATTTAAGCAATCTAGATGGTGCTTTCGAGCTATACACTGCTACGCTTCTAGTCGCCATGACGTATCTCATCAGCAAAACATAATGTAAAGATTGTTTTAAAAACGGGCTTCCAGTCCTGAACTTATTTAACCACTACACCTAACAACTGATTGATGTATATCAACTCTCAGATACACAAGTAAAATACGAATACATATTCATTTCTCTTGTTATGAGTGTTTGTTTTTATAGCCAACAAGGTGAAATTTTAAAGTATTCAACGTTTGTGTAGTTATTGTTTTTTGTTTTTCATACGTTTTTATTCAGTATTTACATATATCACAAATATCACCTGTGCAGGCGTGCACCCATTGCAGTACAGTATACAAAGAAATGTCAAAATCGTATGAGAAGATTGGTGAGCACAAAGTACTACAAATATGAAATGTATAAAGTCTGCGAGGATTACAGTCATATGGCATGGTAACATAAATATCGTCCAGTAATGTATTACAAAGCTGAAAAATATAAGTTATACAATGACATCTACAGGCGTACACTCATTAGATACAATGTAAAACATACTATAATGATATATATTTTCTAACACGTGGTTGGAACTAATAGTGAGGTACAGTATGTACAGGTGAATTATAAGGGAATACATGTACATGAGGCACAGTATGTAAGGGGATACATGTACATGAGGTACAGTATGTACAGTATGTAAGGGGATACATGTACATGAGGTACAGTATGTACAGTATGTAAGAGAATACATGTACATGAGATACAGTATGTACAGGTGAATTATAAGGGAATACATATTTACTGAAGGCTGATATCTGTTTGTAGTTCGAAATTATTCAAAGAGCAGAAAAGTCCATCAAGACACTATTTATCAGCGAAGTGAACAAGGTTGAGGCGGGAGACGTCGGTTCTGATTCTACATTTTAAACGGCATCAAGACATCATCAAACTAGTACTGCTTGATTGACTTTAGAGACTTTGTTTCACCCAAAAAAATGTCTGATTATAAAAATGAATGCAACTTAAATATTCGCAGAAAAGGCAGATATATCTTATCTCGTATACAGATTTGTGAACAAGAAACATCTCACTTCGTATACAAGTCTGTAGACTATAAAAAATTAATTCTTTTGATTCGGAGACACATAAAACAGACTACGTTGTTAAAGGTACTTTATGGAAAAATCACGATACGCAGATACAGTCAGAGAGAGAGAGAGAGAGAGAGGATACGAAGAAACTTGTTTTATGTTGATTGTAGGAGCCAAAATGATTCTATTGGGTCCAGTACTGAAGTAGGCAAATCAATGTACATATGAGAATTTAAGTGTACTTTTTTAAATGAAAATAATATGCTAAGTGTATCTGATATCACGATAAGTAAACCACTGTGCTCTTTATCCAGTGTACAATGCTGTCGAGTCATATCGAAGCCACTGCCAACAACAACTTGAAATGGGTTCTGCACTAATTGTACAACATTTACCAAATATCACTACCTGGAATGGTGTAGAACTTATATGTTGGTAGCGACTCGAGTGCATGATGTTTATTAGCGTTGTTATTGAGTAATAAATTTGAAATCTAGCCCTAACAGTCATAAATCCTCTCAAACGTTATGAGATTATGCAGATTTGCAAAAGAAAATACAGTGTCAAGATCGGCAAAATCAACGACGGGATATGCAGATATTCCATTCGTTATTATGAATCATGACCGTCATAGGTACTTGTTGAATTAGAGGAATTTACCAATTTTATGAATTAGATACCTTGAGCCTGTATTTAGCTAAGACTCCTCGATGGAACAGAAATTAATTTATCTGCTTAAGAAATGGTGTAGCCATACGAGTGTAGGACGTATTTAATTGGCAGTTAGTGTCGTACACTTGATAGCGAATATGGCATCTAGCAACTACGTTCTTCATTTCATTGACTATGCCAGCAATTGGAGGCGTACACGTTTCGATGGAGAGAAACATAGATTTTACCATCTATCCTACAACTAAATTCCGTATATATAATAAAATATTTTTAATTATATCATAAAAGTGGTCCATTAGCACACGTAAAATGTGGTCTTTTTAATAGTAATTATTATTATCCGTTAGTTATAAAATTTATTTGCTCTTGAAAACGGTCGTTCTTTTACAACAGTAAAGGCAACACCTGACGATGAAATAGGTACATCGCAATTATCAAGAAACTGTTATAAATATACACTTGCAGTGATACATTATGTTTTGACATACGTGACTTATTAATGGCATATATATTTCCATTCAACATTTTACAATACTATAATTCCCATTTTATGAATTGACTGAGCTTTCAACAATCTGATTGGATACAAACGGTCACATGATATTGATCTGGATTTTTTTTTACACATTGATAAATTCTGCGGACTGCTTTTGGATCCCTGTTTCCATGTCATTTTATGTGAAGTTTTATCTATACCAACGCCTTACACCATAATAATCACAACAAGCTTCCACCCCACCCCAGTGCAATCTTATTATCTGATTAAACATAAAATTGGAATCACTTTGGATACAAATATAATAATTACTTCTTGAATAGAATAAGTGCTAAGTATCCGATGAATTTTAAATTAAATACTTTAACTGACTTTAACCTAGTTAAAAACTCTAAAATTTAACAAGAAATTATTTCAAAATGTCAACACTTTTTTAACATTCGAAAGTAACTATGTAACATAAATCAAAAGAATTATTTTTCGATTTTTTAAATCTCTAAATGCCACAATAACATCATTATCATACTGAGAATTATTATTAAACAGTATGATTTACCAACACAAATAGAGCAGCGTCAACCATTGTGGTAATGGAAACGAGAAACATAAGTGCATCGACAGGAGATAAATGACATACAGTTTTCTCATCCTATTTACCACTTGTTTATCGGTTTTGTTTTGGAATATGTTATAAAGATTATCTACCGAGTTCAACAATAGTTAGTCAACAAAAAAGTAGAAATCAGTGAGCTTTATATTAGTTTATTTTCTAAATCTCAAACACAACGCATTTAGGAAAGATCTACTAACCTACAATTTGTTTTGAGCAAATTAACAACGTGCCAGTTACATGCCAGTTATTGCGCTTACTTGATGTAATTGTACAAAAATAACACGAATTGTAAATAGCATACACTCATTGAAGATACTACAGGTATTGTTTGACGAATGGAAGGATGTCCGTCCACGAAAAGCAGGTCCTATATGCAACCCGCGTTTTAAATAAGTTAGAGGAGAAGGGTATAGTAGTAGCTGTAGTAACAGTAGTAGTCATAATAGTAACAACAATAATAACTGGAGCTATTAGTGATAGGTGCATCGTAAAGCCAACCCCCCCCCCCCAACCCCCAACCTCCCCGGACAGTTAGCCACCAGCAGGGCCTGAAACAAAGCAATGTGTGTTACGAAACTAAGGGTACGAGAATGGGTAATCTGGGGACAACTCCTGTAAATGAGAGCATGGAGTCCAGAAATCTAACTCTCAAAGACTCGTCAGTATTAAAGTGCATGATACATTTAGTTTAAATCTAATATTTCTTACACAATATGGAGGGGCGGTCATGGATCAGACTGCAGAACAATAGAAATGAAACTCATGCAATATCTCGACTATATGAAGATGAATGCTAAATTTGGTTGAAATCCGACAATATTTGGTAAAGTAATGTAGCAAAAACCCAAATCAAGAAAATGAACAAGAAGAGGGGAATAACTTCTCTAAATGATTTCGTGGAACGCTGGAGATTGAACTCGTTCAAGGTATCAACAGTTTACATCCCCATACCGAACTGTTTGAAAGCCAAAATGATCTGGGTAATATTATCCTGTGGAAACCAGAGTCAGATGAACTGGCAACCAGGGGGCATAATTTTCATAAATGATATTGCGAAAAACTGGAAATGGAACATATTTCAAGGTCTCGTCAATATAAAGCTCCATACCAAATTTATTTGAAAACCAAATAACCTTGGTAAATTTATGCTCGGAGGCCAAAGCAGGGAGCATGCCTATTGTAAATAATGTTGCGAAATTCTGAAAATTGAAATGTTTAAAAGTCTCGTCGGTATAAAGCTATAATACCCTGGATGAAATCCAGGAGACCTTGATAAAGTTATGCTGAAAAAAAATACAAAACAAGTCAGGAAGTCGGGCAATTAAGGGGCATAATTCCTCTAAAAGTTATTACGCTGGCTCTCATTCAAGGCCTGATATACACAGAGCTGCATACCAAATTTGGAACAAGTCCAACAATCGTCGAGAAAGTCAAGATGCGTAAACAAAACCTAAGAGGACAGGTAATCAAAGGCCATAACTCAGCTAAATAACTGTTTCAAATCCTTATCAAATTTTGGTTAATGTCCAAAACTTACTCAGTAAAGCTATCCTGCGGAAATGACAGGAACAGACATCGTCAACGGAGCCCCAAGAACACATTGGCTTCGCGTTGGTATCGGAAGACATCAAAGGACGTTTAAGGCACGGGCGTTTGAATTTCCGAAACTGCATAAATTGGGAACAGTTGTTAATGTAACTAACTTTCAGAAATTGAGATCCTAGATCCATGACAAAAAGAAGAAAAGAAGAACACAGAACACTCATATCCCTGTGTGACGAACACAATAAGTATATGCTATCTATGGGGGATGGGGGATGTGAGTGTTCATATTACAATATTTAGTGCTGAATTCAAAATGATTGATTCAGTTCCTTTTTCTGACCATTGCATCATCATAGTTTAATTTACAAAACACAGCTAATACATATTTCTGCCATCAAAAAATACAAATCAAAGTTTTTATATAGCATCCGTGGCCATACGAGGCTTAGACATAGGGATTTCTGAGAGGTGCTCATCTTCCAGAATCTTGTCTGAAAAGAAGACACTTAAAAGATGCGTTACATTGAAAACTGAAATAAATATTTTCAGTTTAATATAAACCTGAATTGCCCCAAACCGACCCAAACTATATATGCTACTGAGTATTCTGGATTCATTTTCGTGTCACTACAGTGTCTAGCTGGAATCAAAATCAAGGATAAATCAAATTGATTTTGCTCTAAAAGTTCGCCAATCTGTCCAATTTAATATATACCAGTATCACCATTAAACTTAAAATGTTTATAATTGAAATGTTGTATTCTCTGACGTTACCGAGCCTCACCCCTCATTTGATAGTATTCAGGCGTTCAGTTTACGTTTGAGCAATCAGACAATAATCACTCTCTTACAAAAACGTTCTCTCTGTATGAATTCCGAGCCATATTCCTGTATGATGATTTGTATTTCATGTTTCATGCGTGGTACGGATGCTATAACATGTGGCTGTAAGGACAGACGTTGTCTGATCTGTAAGTAACTGCTCCAAACTACTACTATCTAATCTATCAATTAATTAACCAACCAATCAATAGCACCAGACAAGAACAAAATTCCGATCACAGTATATACTGGCGAGATCGTAGGTTTAATATTACCTTTTTGCGGCTCTGTTTCAGATACTTTTTTGTTCTTCATGGTTTTTACATAGAAGTATATAGTTGCAGCTACGCCACCGGTTGCTAGGGGACCCAAAACTCCACCTAGGATTGCACCAACTTTATTATCCGTTGACTTCTCTTTGACATCTGCAATAGACGTGTGTATCAAAAGAGGAATTAGATTATGCTGGTTGTTATATCCATCAACTAAATGAAAAATATGTAGGTGGAAAAGAGCTCATACCATACCATGGCAAAAGCAGGCCCAATGTAGAGCCTTATAGAGGGGTCAGGGCCTAGACGAAAAGTGTGAGGCTTTCTGGGTAAAAAAAAAAAAAATGCATAACGCCTTGTGTAAAGCCTCGTGTAAAACCCTGTTTAAAGTCAGTTTTGTTAGGCTTGATTTGGGATGGTTGTTAGTGTTTATTACAATAAAGACCTGCATAAAGTGAGTTTTGTCAGGCTTGGTTTGGGATGTTTCTCAGTGTTTATTACAATAAAGCCCTTGCATAAAGTCAGTTTTGATAGGTTTGGTTTGGATGTTTGTCAATGTATCTTACAATAAAACCCTAAATAAAGTCAGTTTTGTGTGGTTTGTTATGAGATGTTGTAGTATATTACACAGGCATAGTGATTGAAATGGATACACACATTAAACAAGAATGTTGGTATAATGACTTACAGTAAATTGATTAATAGAACTTTTTAATGTCCTCGGTCAGTCGTATAGGTTATACGACTAAGTTCTAGTTGTAAGAACGTTCGAACCAAAACAATGTATGCACACGTGGGACAATTGGACCTCACCGTGGACCTATAACAAGATCCCCCCCCCCCCAAGAAAGAATAAGAATTAACAACATTACATCTTTTTGGACGGAATTTAATTTAAGAGAATTTCTTTGTATGTACACTATCGGAACGTATGCTATGAATCTGTGCATGCGAATTTTTCTTATTTCAGTTCAGGACCGGCTTAACACCTCGGCCAATAAGGCCTCAGCTTAAGGCCCTCGTGTTTTGCAAACCTATCATTCCATATTACAGTAGCAACGAGCTACTTTCCGTATTATTAGCCTTAGGTCACTCAAAACCTTAATGTGGTCCTTTTTCATTAATTTGTGTGCGACTTCTGATCGTTAATTTCAAACGCAGAGAGTTTTATGTTATACAGATTTTCTTGAAAACCGTTAAACCGATTTTTGTAGCGTGATATAGACAACTCTCCGAAAAAAAAATTTTTTTTTCCTCGGCGCATGTAAATTACGGCCAGGATCAGTTCAACCGTTTTACATGGAAACATTACTTTTGTCTTCATTCGGTAAACTGAATGTAAGATTATACACGACATAGAAGGTTTTGATTCAATTGTTTACAGTGTGTTCAGTGAGATTTTGAATCTTGGAAGATCTGACAATTAGTAAAAAGTCGATACAAAGTCGTCTCCCTTAGATAGACCGCAATATGGTCCGCGTGAATGGTAGGACAGATGTTTATTGTTTATATTTACCGGTACATGTCTTACATGTTCTGCATTTTAATTATCTCACGATAATTCTGCAAATTAGAGATATATTTATAAAAACAATCCGTGAATTTACCGATGTCTGTATCTATTTTTAAAACAACCTTTTCAATACATATGTTTGATTAACATTAACATTTGAAAATAAGTACAAAATATACAAATGAAGAGGACATCCTCAGATAAAGAACAGAGGTTAGAGCGTCTCCCTCGGATGCGAGAGGTTGCGGGTTCGAACCCCGGCCGAGTCATGCCAAAGACATATGAAAATGGTACTAACAGCTGCCTCGCTTGGCGCTCAGCATTAAGAGGTTAGTGTTAGGACTGGTCGGCCTGGTGTCAGAATAATGTGACTGGGTGGGACATCATGCTACATGTCTGCGGTAAGATGCCCCAGTGCTAGACATCACTATAAACTGCCACATTGCAGACATCGTAGCGATATGACTGAAAAATTGTTAAAGCTACGTTAAAAATCTATATCACACACACACACACACAGACACACACACAGACACACACACACATACTGTAACTAAATTATTTCAAAGGGTGTGTTACGTGTAGGCTCGTACAATAATAACAAGAGAATAGAGTGAAGTCAACAAGCTTTGTATATTTTAAGAAAATAATTTATTTCCCTAGAAAACAATGTAAAAATTTGAAATAGGACTTACGGTTTGTGAATATAATCCAAAATTTAATCCTAAAATTGAAAAATACAAGTCCTATCACTAAACAGTTCTAATAAAATCCAGGTTCGAATCTCGATGAAATTCCAATATGGAGACGATGACGTCAGAATAGACCGTTGTACTGGTGGTAACAAACCCTCACAGTTTATGTTTCCTTATAACTCCAGAATAAATTTCCACTAAATATCTCTGTCCCAGAACTTTTTATAAAATAGTACACTTGTTTAGTTTCCTAAAGAATAAATTATTAAATTCCCAAAACAAATGAAAATCAGACTGACAACAACAATTAGAAACACCTTGTTTCCTCAAGGTGTTAAGAACGACTCTGACCGGATCTAGTAGAAAATAGCTGTTTTAAGCCTCGATTTTAGATCACATGGTATTTCACGCGATGGGCTGCGTGATTTACTAATTTGAACATCGCAATAAGATAAAATGCCATTTGTCACGTATGCAAGAACATCCCTATCTAAGTACCAGATTCTCACTCTGAAATAAGTTTAAAAATAAAACATTGTTTATTCAGACTAACGCGTAGGCCGAAATGACCTTAGCAATAGCCAATCGTTTTCGCGTAGTGATTACAAAACGGTGTACCAGAGTGAGCTAAAAATAATGCTAATGTAACACCTTTTGCGTTTTAGATAAACAGAATTTACTGAATAAAAATATCGAATCCCGTGAAAATAATCATTACAATAAAATGTAATGAAACAAAATTAAAATAAAAAAGAATTTTAAAACTAACACACAAGCAATTTAATTACATATACGTAATAGGTGAGTAAAAACTTTTAATATGTACAAGATGAGGACAAGAGATCGACAAGAGCTGCAGCATTGTTTATAGCTGAGACAACCATATTTTCCTTTTAATTTACAATGCATTAACTCTAAATAAATAATAATATTTTGATAAACAAAATCTTACATTACAAGATATAAAACTGGCTTATGTCATTAAATAACCACAAGCAATTTAGTTTATAAAAAAAATAACTGACTTTCTATGGAAATGGACGAAGTCATTTTCCTATTTGGGGTATGTATATCGTAAGCATGACATCTGAGAACTGTTTCATGAAATATGAGAACTATTAGTCAAACATAAGAGTGATATTTTAAGAAATTTATAATATGACACCGAAATTTGACACTCTAATAGATTTTATGCACTGAATTATCCAAATTATGATGCAAAAGCGTATTTCTTTGTCCACAATGTTTTCACTTTAGTAATAACTTTCGTTAAGCATAAAGCACTTTGTTTAAATTCTTCACCACCTTCTGGTACTCGATGATACTAAAACTAGTTTTCTAAATTGAAGAGTGGCTATCGCTAAAGTATTGTATTCGGCGATATGTCCACATGCTCAACGTCGTATGTCACATCTGTTACTGTGCTTGATGGTCATCATAAGTAATGGCGCCATTGAATTCTTGACAATTTGTTAGATATCAATCTTCGATAACTTTGCATTTAAAGGAGCTATACATGCTTATTCAAGTGGGCCTAATTGAACTGAAGATGCAAGGAAGTAATAAATCTTTAACCGCAACTCTAGCATCAAGGAGTTCAGGAAATTTTAAGCAAAATAATAATTTTAAAAAACTGTTATGTAAACCTTAACGCAGCTTGTCTATGGCCGTGACCATAGATATACGTTAAAAGGGACATGCGTGCTTATCATAGATCGAATTGATTCATCTCAAGCATGGAGAAAATTCTTTAAAATTCTTTAAACAGTTTATGATATATAAGCAAACGAAAAAAAAAAAAAAAAATAAGCAAAATCATAAGACAGCTTGTGTCCCGACTATGACTTTAACTCCAACGCTGCAGGGAAGAGCGGACTTTTCGAAAAAGAAATGATCATAATGATTAATGCCAAGTACAATGACAGTCTAAAATGGAGTTTGGGAAATGTTTGCTTTTTTCACTAAAACCATAACGCAAATCTTCTATTATCCCAAGATGAAAGGGGCGAGTGAACACGTAGTAGAATGAATTGTCTTAGCTTCATAATGATTCAATAGGATGAGAATCATTGAAGGAATTTAAGAAAAAGAATGCAAATGAAAAACTTTAACCATCATCTCAATAAATTGTTACCGCTGCCTCCTCAGGAAGAATGAATGATCATTTTCGTTTCCCACTAGCGTGGCCTCCACAGGAACAAGAGACTGATTTGACATTCGTTTCACGGTATGGCTTTGTGCAATATACATACGAAAAAGAACTATACTAAAGTTATGTTAGAGGTGTATCGCAGGGTTGAAAGAAGAATAATAATATGCTATTCGAAAGACATACTAACAAGATGCTATATAAAGTTCAAAATTGTGCTGAAGATTAAAGACACTGATTGCTGACTTTAAACACGAATTCATGATCAAAGTAACATATACATGCATCTGACAAACTAAATTTGGAGCATAAATAAAAAGAGAAAAAAATTAGAAGAAATTCACATTAACTAGATTCTTATACGACGAGTGGATCGCATAAGGCACGCATGCTTCTTCTAGCTCACCTGGGCCTTAATGAAAGGAACTTGTGTTCGGAAGACAAAGTTAGGAAATGATGTATACGAAGGGGACATAATTCCTGTAAATTGTTTCAAGGAATAGCGGAAATTAAACTCATTTAATGTTCTGTCAGTATAAAGCTGCATGCTAAGTTAGGTTGAAATCCTTACTAAAGTAATCCTGCAGAAACCAAAGTCTTCAGGTAGGACTATCAGGGCCGAAAAATCTTCTCAATGATACTGTGCAACGCTAAAAAGGAAACTTCTATAATGTCCTGTCAGTATAAATGTTCATGTGAAGTTCAGATGAAATCAAATAATCTTTGGTGAAAGACATGCAGAGAATGCCAAAAACGTGACGGCGAATACTCAGGGGGCATAACTCAGATAAATGAATTTGTAGATCGCGGAAAATCGAACTCATTCAAATCCTATCAATTCAAAGCAGCATAGTGTCAAATTTTAGTTGAAATCCAGGAAGCTTGGTAAGGTTATGCTGAGGAACAAACGTGTCAGGAGGTCGGGCAATCATTGTACTACTACACGTGACATCGTCAAGGGTCTAGTCAATATAAAGCTGCATGCCACATTTATCTGAAATCCCATAAACCTTGGTAAAGTTATGGCAGTACGAAACAGTTATCGGCTCTGGCTAAAACTACGACTACGGTTGAGAATCCCCCTTGAAACCATCCGCTATCAAAATAAAGTACCATAACCTTCAGCAAAACAGGACCGATAGTGAGAAAAAAATCGGACCTAATTCATATATGATGCGGTGACATTTACATGATATTGTACGTATTTTTCATTCTTGAACGCAAACACATTATGTACGCAGCTAAATTACCATTTAGGGGTGCATTTCGTTACAATTGTGTTACCCAGATATGGAACATTTCAGATGCATATCACCACAAAAATATGTGACACAACATGCAGACCATCAAAGTAGCCTACCGGATACAAAGTTTCTTATTTCAAATTTTAAAAAAGATGAATATTTCATAATGTCAACTCGAATTACGGTATACCTAGATTTGGACTCTAAATTGTGAAATACTAGATTTTTGCACTTTATGGCTTTTGACCCTGATGACCTTGAAATTAGTTTTCAATGGTAACACTTTAATATGAATCTTAGATACCCGAGGAATATAAGTTTTTGTCTATTACCAATAATCACGTTGCTATGGTGAAAAAAGTATGTGCGCATACGGAAAATTGCTAAATTTTTTCTATAGCATAATGTCTGCATAAGGGGGCGGGGGGGCATGTTTCATGAGGTTAAAGTTTTTTAATCATAGTTTTCACCAAGAAAACTTTGAAATAAGGGATAGGAGTAATATCAATAAATTTCAGTTAAAATCCGAAGACGCAAGTCTGAACTGTACGCAAATGCTTATTACAGTAGCACTAAACAGTTTTCGGCTATTGCCACGGTCGATGATGTATCCTCTCACATTTTAAGTCTCCTGCTTTCATAACGTAACTCTTTGAATATCAACATGTATGCATTTTCAAACTTCTCTGTGAATGGAAAAACATAACCCGTAAAGTACTGGTATGACAACGCTGATGGTTCTATGATTATACCTTTGTGATTCACACCAAATCCCTTCCTGTTGCTAACGATTTTATACCCTTCAAGAAATTATACTGAATGAAATCGGATATATTTATTAATATAAAGTTAATGAATCTAAAGTCAAGAAGTCGGGGAAACGGGGAATAAAACTCCTTTAACAAATTACGCAGAATAATGAAAATTTTACTTTTTCGAGGTATCATTCATCAGAATAAGCCATATATCAAAACTGGTCAAAATCCATCAATTCCCAGTAGAATTATATGACTGAAATCATACTGTTAAAGGACGGACGGATGGACTTACTGACGGACAATGTGATTAGTATATGACACCGACAAATTTGTCGAGGGGACCCTCATAATCATAGATCTTATAAACATTATTAAGGGTCTGTAATAGGCAATATAAAACTTTTAAACTATCAAGCCGATACTGAATGTTAAATACTTTTGTGTCATAAAGAATAACTAGAGTGTTTATTATATGTTGTAACGCTTGAACTTATTAAAATGTATATGCTACTATTTTTACATTTCAAATTTTAATTATTTTATTCCTGGGATGGCTATACCTAAACTGATTTCGAACTTATTCAGCCTCTCGTTCTCTTTATTCAGACAGTGAAAAAACTACACATTTTCTGCATTGTGATTGTATTGTTGGGTTGTATTTCAGTCAATACAAACCAACCTTGAACTTTACTTTTGTCTCCTTGTCATGTTTAATCCCATGAAGCTTATTCCCGCTTACGTCACAAGAAAGTTTACTGATTTACCTTTCTTTCCGGATGTTGAAGAGCTTGTCAGTTCAACCACTGTTGCAGTTGTACCTGTATGTAAAGTAACGTGTATCACAAAATTATTATTATTATTATTATTATTATTATTATTATTATCTGTTTAAAAAGAGCACTTGAAGAGATTGCTCTCTATTGCTCATATATTATATAAATTGTACTTTTTGTTAATAACTCCGTTATCCGATTTTCGTAATTTTCCGAAGGTAGCCTCAACAAAATCATCAAATTCTGGAAATTCCTAGCATTTTTAACGGTGGATCTACGTTTTTGACTGCCTTTATTATAATGTATATATAAATAAATAAATGTTCCTGATAGCATGAATAAAGTGAGGGACCCACACAGATATGATAGATTGGCAAAGTAAATCCCAAATACTGCCAGATTATTGACATGAAAGTGTAAAAATAAATATTTTGAACAGGTCGCTACTCTTAAATACTTTTCAAGAAATGCAATAAATTTTACTGGGGTTAATGAAACTAACTATAAATGAATCAAGTGTGGCTTACATTGAAATGAAAGTATAAATTAAAACAAAATAATAGGAATTGCAAGTTAAACTGGGTTTAAAGATTTTGTCCTTGCTGCAAGTAAACTCGGGGACTGCCCATTTAATTTTTAGTAGAGATGTGGGTTTGGGATATTTTACCTCCAAAATCACAAATTTCCATCCCTCAAAATTGTCATTATGACTTGTCAACAAAATACTTGCTATATAGATTATATTAGTTGAAAAGGCTTAATTATCTTTAGGTAATAGAGACTAAATATGATTTGAAAGAAAAACCAAAGTACTCCTTCCCCTCTGCCAAGATGAATGGTGGTCTTTTAGCAGACAGGTTATAGTTCTCCAGAGGTACAGCTATTGCAGAAAATGTAAAACTTTTGTAAAGTTGATGTCACTTCATAAGTTCATGCAGGACAGATGATATATGAATAATATGTGTTAGTGTATCTGCAAAGTCTCAATGTATCTGTGTCTCAGTGTATCTGTGTCTCAGTGTATCTGTCTCAGTGTATCTGTGTCTCAGTGTACCTGTCTCAGTGTATCTGTGTCTCAGTGTATCTGTCTCAGTGTATCTGTCTCAGTGTATCTGTGTCTCAGTGTACCTGTCTCAGTGTATCTGTGTCTCAGTGTATCTGCAAAGTATCTGCAAAGTCTCACTTCCTGTGAAGCTCCTAGCAGTTGGAACAGTCATATTCTCAGCCTATTTCACGAATATGTTCAAATGAAGAGTTCTTTGGAACCAAAATCTGTCATATTGAATTTATGGATACTTATTTTTTTTTTTAAATCTTCAGAAAGACAACATGTCTGCATGCTCTTCCATTTTATGCAATTATTATCCCCATGCATGCACAGAAAATGGATGAAATTTCCATTACAAAAGTGGCTAACATGCACATACTCCAAGCACCCAAAATTTCACATCGGTGTCACATGGTGAACCTTAAGGCTTTAAGTCACAAGAGTAATGAGAGGAACTTGTATTCGGAAGACAAAGTTAGGAAATGATGTATACGAAGGGGACATAACTCCTGTAAATTGTTTCAAGGAATGGCGGAAATTAAACTCGTTTAATGTTCTGTTAGTATAAAGCTGCATGCTAAGTTAGGTTGAAATCCTTACTAAAGTAATCCTGCAGAAACCAAAGTCTTCAGGTAGGACTATCAGGGCCGAAAAATTTTCTCAATGATACTGTGCAACGCTAAAAAGGAAACTTCTATAATGTCCTGTCAGTATAAATGTTCATGTGAAGTTCAGATGAAATCAAATAATCTTTGGTGAAAGACATGCAGAGAATGCCAAAGACGTGACGGCGAATACTCAGGGGGCATAACTCAGATAAATGAATTTGTAGATCGCAGAAAATCGAACTCATTCAAATCCTATCAATTCAAAGCAGCATAGTGTCAAATTTTAGTTGAAATCCAGGAAGCTTGGTAAGGTTATGCTGAGGAACAAACGTGTCAGGAGGTCGGGCAATCATTGTACTACTACACGTGACATCGTCAAAGGTCTATTCAATATAAAGCTGCATGCCACATTTATCTGAAATCCCATAAACCTTGGTAAAGTTATGGCAGTACGAAACAGTTATCGGCTCTGGCTACAACTACGACTACGGTTGAGAATCCCCCTTGAAACCATCCGCTATCAAAATAAAGTACCATAACCTTCAGCAAAACAGGACCGATAGTGACAAAAAAATCGGACCTAATTCATATATGATGCGGTGACATTTACATGATATTGTACGTATTTTTCATTCTTGAACGCAAACACATTATGTACGCAGCTAAATGACCATTTAGGGGTGCATTTCGTTACAATTGTGTTACCCAGATATGGAACATTTCAGATGCATATCACCACAAAAATATGTGACACAACATGCAGACCATCAAAGTAGCCTACCGGATACAAAGTTTCTTATTTCAAATTTTAAAAAAGATAAATATTTCATAATGTCAACTCGAATTACGGTATACCTAGATTTGGACTCTAAATTGTGAAATACTAGATTTTTGCACTTTATGGCTTTTGACCCTGATGACCTTGAAATTAGTTTTCAATGGTAACACTTTAATATGAATCTTAGATACCCGAGGAATATAAGTTTTTGTCTATTACCAATAATCACGTTGCTATGGTGAAAAAAGTATGTGCGCATACGGAAAATTGCTAAATTTTTTCTATAGCATAATGTCTGCATAAGGGGGCGGGGGGGCATGTTTCATGAGGTTAAAGTTTTTTAATCATAGTTTTCACCAAGAAAACTTTGAAATAAGGGATAGGAGTAATATCAATAAATTTCAGTTAAAATCCGAAGACGCAAGTCTGAACTGTACGCAAATGCTTATTACAGTAGCACTAAACAGTTTTCGGCTATTGCCACGGTCGATGATGTATCCTCTCACATTTTAAGTCTCCTGCTTTCATAACGTAACTCTTTGAATATCAACATGTATGCATTTTCAAACTTCTCTGTGAATGGAAAAACATAACCCGTAAAGTACTGGTATGACAACGCTGATGGTTCTATGATTATACCTTTGTGATTCACACCAAATCCCTTCCTGTTGCTAACGATTTTATACCCTTCAAGAAATTATACTGAATGAAATCGGATATATTTATTAATATAAAGTTAATGAATCTAAAGTCAAGAAGTCGGGGAAACGGGGAATAAAACTCCTTTAACAAATTACGCAGAATAATGAAAATTTTACTTTTTCGAGGTATCATTCATCAGAATAAGCCATATATCAAAACTGGTCAAAATCCATCAATTCCCAGTAGAATTATATGACTGAAATCATACTGTTAAAGGACGGACGGATGGACTTACTGACGGACAATGTGATTAGTATATGACACCGACAAATTTGTCGAGGGGACCCTCATAATCATAGATCTTATAAACATTATTAAGGGTCTGTAATAGGCAATATAAAACTTTTAAACTATCAAGCCGATACTGAATGTTAAATACTTTTGTGTCATAAAGAATAACTAGAGTGTTTATTATATGTTGTAACGCTTGAACTTATTAAAATGTATATGCTACTATTTTTACATTTCAAATTTTAATTATTTTATTCCTGGGATGGCTATACCTAAACTGATTTCGAACTTATTCAGCCTCTCGTTCTCTTTATTCAGACAGTGAAAAAACTACACATTTTCTGCATTGTGATTGTATTGTTGGGTTGTATTTCAGTCAATACAAACCAACCTTGAACTTTACTTTTGTCTCCTTGTCATGTTTAATCCCATGAAGCTTATTCCCGCTTACGTCACAAGAAAGTTTACTGATTTACCTTTCTTTCCGGATGTTGAAGAGCTTGTCAGTTCAACCACTGTTGCAGTTGTACCTGTATGTAAAGTAACGTGTATCACAAAATTATTATTATTATTATTATTATTATTATTATTATCTGTTTAAAAAGAGCACTTGAAGAGATTGCTCTCTATTGCTCATATATTATATAAATTGTACTTTTTGTTAATAACTCCGTTATCCGATTTTCGTAATTTTCCGAAGGTAGCCTCAACAAAATCATCAAATTCTGGAAATTCCTAGCATTTTTAACGGTGGATCTACGTTTTTGACTGCCTTTATTATAATGTATATATAAATAAATAAATGTTCCTGATAGCATGAATAAAGTGAGGGACCCACACAGATATGATAGATTGGCAAAGTAAATCCCAAATACTGCCAGATTATTGACATGAAAGTGTAAAAATAAATATTTTGAACAGGTCGCTACTCTTAAATACTTTTCAAGAAATGCAATAAATTTTACTGGGGTTAATGAAACTAACTATAAATGAATCAAGTGTGGCTTACATTGAAATGAAAGTATAAATTAAAACAAAATAATAGGAATTGCAAGTTAAACTGGGTTTAAAGATTTTGTCCTTGCTGCAAGTAAACTCGGGGACTGCCCATTTAATTTTTAGTAGAGATGTGGGTTTGGGATATTTTACCTCCAAAATCACAAATTTCCATCCCTCAAAATTGTCATTATGACTTGTCGACAAAATACTTGCTATATAGATTATATTAGTTGAAAAGGCTTAATTATCTTTAGGTAATAGAGACTAAATATGATTTGAAAGAAAAACCAAAGTACCCCTTCCCCTCTGCCAAGATGAATGGTGGTCTTTTAGCAGACAGGTTATAGTTCTCCAGAGGTACAGCTATTGCAGAAAATGTAAAACTTTTGTAAAGTTGATGTCACTTCATAAGTTCATGCAGGACAGATGATATATGAATAATATGTGTTAGTGTATCTGCAAAGTCTCAATGTATCTGTGTCTCAGTGTATCTGTGTCTCAGTGTATCTGTCTCAGTGTATCTGTGTCTCAGTGTACCTGTCTCAGTGTATCTGTGTCTCAGTGTATCTGTCTCAGTGTATCTGTCTCAGTGTATCTGTGTCTCAGTGTACCTGTCTCAGTGTATCTGTGTCTCAGTGTATCTGCAAAGTATCTGCAAAGTCTCACTTCCTGTGAAGCTCCTAGCAGTTGGAACAGTCATATTCTCAGCCTATTTCACGAATATGTTCAAATGAAGAGTTCTTTGGAACCAAAATCTGTCATATTGAATTTATGGATACTTATTTTTTTTTTTAAATCTTCAGAAAGACAACATGTCTGCATGCTCTTCCATTTTATGCAATTATTATCCCCATGCATGCACAGAAAATGGATGAAATTTCCATTACAAAAGTGGCTAACATGCACATACTCCAAGCACCCAAAATTTCACATCGGTGTCACATGGTGAACCTTAAGGCTTTAAGTCACAAGAGTAATGAGAGGAACTTGTATTCGGAAGACAAAGTTAGGAAATGATGTATACGAAGGGGACATAACTCCTGTAAATTGTTTCAAGGAATGGCGGAAATTAAACTCGTTTAATGTTCTGTTAGTATAAAGCTGCATGCTAAGTTAGGTTGAAATCCTTACTAAAGTAATCCTGCAGAAACCAAAGTCTTCAGGTAGGACTATCAGGGCCGAAAAATCTTCTCAATGATACTGTGCAACGCTAAAAAGGAAACTTCTATAATGTCCTGTCAGTATAAATGTTCATGTGAAGTTCAGATGAAATCAAATAATCTTTGGTGAAAGACATGCAGAGAATGCCAAAGACGTGACGGCGAATACTCAGGGGGCATAACTCAGATAAATGAATTTGTAGATCGCAGAAAATCGAACTCATTCAAATCCTATCAATTCAAAGCAGCATAGTGTCAAATTTTAGTTGAAATCCAGGAAGCTTGGTAAGGTTATGCTGAGGAACAAACGTGTCAGGAGGTCGGGCAATCATTGTACTACTACACGTGACATCGTCAAAGGTCTATTCAATATAAAGCTGCATGCCACATTTATCTGAAATCCCATAAACCTTGGTAAAGTTATGGCAGTACGAAACAGTTATCGGCTCTGGCTACAACTACGACTACGGTTGAGAATCCCCCTTGAAACCATCCGCTATCAAAATAAAGTACCATAACCTTCAGCAAAACAGGACCGATAGTGACAAAAAAATCGGACCTAATTCATATATGATGCGGTGACATTTACATGATATTGTACGTATTTTTCATTCTTGAACGCAAACACATTATGTACGCAGCTAAATGACCATTTAGGGGTGCATTTCGTTACAATTGTGTTACCCAGATATGGAACATTTCAGATGCATATCACCACAAAAATATGTGACACAACATGCAGACCATCAAAGTAGCCTACCGGATACAAAGTTTCTTATTTCAAATTTTAAAAAAGATAAATATTTCATAATGTCAACTCGAATTACGGTATACCTAGATTTGGACTCTAAATTGTGAAATACTAGATTTTTGCACTTTATGGCTTTTGACCCTGATGACCTTGAAATTAGTTTTCAATGGTAACACTTTAATATGAATCTTAGATACCCGAGGAATATAAGTTTTTGTCTATTACCAATAATCACGTTGCTATGGTGAAAAAAGTATGTGCGCATACGGAAAATTGCTAAATTTTTTCTATAGCATAATGTCTGCATAAGGGGGCGGGGGGGCATGTTTCATGAGGTTAAAGTTTTTTAATCATAGTTTTCACCAAGAAAACTTTGAAATAAGGGATAGGAGTAATATCAATAAATTTCAGTTAAAATCCGAAGACGCAAGTCTGAACTGTACGCAAATGCTTATTACAGTAGCACTAAACAGTTTTCGGCTATTGCCACGGTCGATGATGTATCCTCTCACATTTTAAGTCTCCTGCTTTCATAACGTAACTCTTTGAATATCAACATGTATGCATTTTCAAACTTCTCTGTGAATGGAAAAACATAACCCGTAAAGTACTGGTATGACAACGCTGATGGTTCTATGATTATACCTTTGTGATTCACACCAAATCCCTTCCTGTTGCTAACGATTTTATACCCTTCAAGAAATTATACTGAATGAAATCGGATATATTTATTAATATAAAGTTAATGAATCTAAAGTCAAGAAGTCGGGGAAACGGGGAATAAAACTCCTTTAACAAATTACGCAGAATAATGAAAATTTTACTTTTTCGAGGTATCATTCATCAGAATAAGCCATATATCAAAACTGGTCAAAATCCATCAATTCCCAGTAGAATTATATGACTGAAATCATACTGTTAAAGGACGGACGGATGGACTTACTGACGGACAATGTGATTAGTATATGACACCGACAAATTTGTCGAGGGGACCCTCATAATCATAGATCTTATAAACATTATTAAGGGTCTGTAATAGGCAATATAAAACTTTTAAACTATCAAGCCGATACTGAATGTTAAATACTTTTGTGTCATAAAGAATAACTAGAGTGTTTATTATATGTTGTAACGCTTGAACTTATTAAAATGTATATGCTACTATTTTTACATTTCAAATTTTAATTATTTTATTCCTGGGATGGCTATACCTAAACTGATTTCGAACTTATTCAGCCTCTCGTTCTCTTTATTCAGACAGTGAAAAAACTACACATTTTCTGCATTGTGATTGTATTGTTGGGTTGTATTTCAGTCAATACAAACCAACCTTGAACTTTACTTTTGTCTCCTTGTCATGTTTAATCCCATGAAGCTTATTCCCGCTTACGTCACAAGAAAGTTTACTGATTTACCTTTCTTTCCGGATGTTGAAGAGCTTGTCAGTTCAACCACTGTTGCAGTTGTACCTGTATGTAAAGTAACGTGTATCACAAAATTATTATTATTATTATTATTATTATTATTATTATCTGTTTAAAAAGAGCACTTGAAGAGATTGCTCTCTATTGCTCATATATTATATAAATTGTACTTTTTGTTAATAACTCCGTTATCCGATTTTCGTAATTTTCCGAAGGTAGCCTCAACAAAATCATCAAATTCTGGAAATTCCTAGCATTTTTAACGGTGGATCTACGTTTTTGACTGCCTTTATTATAATGTATATATAAATAAATAAATGTTCCTGATAGCATGAATAAAGTGAGGGACCCACACAGATATGATAGATTGGCAAAGTAAATCCCAAATACTGCCAGATTATTGACATGAAAGTGTAAAAATAAATATTTTGAACAGGTCGCTACTCTTAAATACTTTTCAAGAAATGCAATAAATTTTACTGGGGTTAATGAAACTAACTATAAATGAATCAAGTGTGGCTTACATTGAAATGAAAGTATAAATTAAAACAAAATAATAGGAATTGTAAGTTAAACTGGGTTTAAAGATTTTGTCCTTGCTGCAAGTAAACTCGGGGACTGCCCATTTAATTTTTAGTAGAGATGTGGGTTTGGGATATTTTACCTCCAAAATCACAAATTTCCATCCCTCAAAATTGTCATTATGACTTGTCAACAAAATACTTGCTATATAGATTATATTAGTTGAAAAGGCTTAATTATCTTTAGGTAATAGAGACTAAATATGATTTGAAAGAAAAACCAAAGTACCCCTTCCCCTCTGCCAAGATGAATGGTGGTCTTTTAGCAGACAGGTTATAGTTCTCCAGAGGTACAGCTATTGCAGAAAATGTAAAACTTTTGTAAAGTTGATGTCACTTCATAAGTTCATGCAGGACAGATGATATATAAATAATATGTGTTAGTGTATCTGCAAAGTCTCAATGTATCTGTGTCTCAGTGTATCTGTGTCTCAGTGTATCTGTCTCAGTGTATCTGTCTCAGTGTATCTGTGTCTCAGTGTACCTGTCTCAGTGTATCTGTGTCTCAGTGTATCTGTGTCTCAGTGTATCTGTCTCAGTGTATCTGTGTCTCAGTGTATCTGTCTCAGTGTATCTGCAAAGTATCTGCAAAGTCTCACTTCCTGTGAAGCTCCTAGCAGTTGGAACAGTCATATTCTCAGCCTATTTCACGAATATGTTCAAATGAAGAGTTCTTTGGAACCAAAATCTGTCATATTGAATTTATGGATACTTATTTTTTTTTTTTAAATCTTCAGAAAAACAACATGTCTGCATGCTCTTCCATTTTATGCAATTATTATCCCCATGCATGCACAGAAAATGGATGAAATTTCCATTACAAAAGTGGCTAACATGCACATACTCCAAGCACCCAAAATTTCACATCGGTGTCACATGGTGAACCTTAAGGCTTTAAGTCACAAGAGTACCACACAGCACATTATATACTCATCTCATGCACTTTTCCGTACAACCTAAGTGACTTCAGAGCTACAAATCTGCCAGTTGGATGATAAAGTGTGGAGCTAGATAAAAATTTCGTATTAAGTAGTTTAAAAGTGTTTCATGTTTCATTAAATTATCTTAAGTAGTATAAACGTTATACTCCAGAAAATGTACAACCATGTACATTCCCCTTGCGTTACTGTGAACTTAGCCTAGTGGTTGCGTACCTTTATGGTGTCTTTACATGTGACACACCATATAGTCATGATATACACATGGGCAGAATTTCATGAAATCTCTCCAAAGTCATTGGCTTGACAAGCAAGTGTTAACAGAAGGATGGACAGATATAGTGTTAACATAATTTTGCCTAATTTATGACGAGAGTAAAGATGCATCAGTGGTCATAATTAACATGCAACATTAGTCACATCGTAATTTAACATGATATAAGAAGCTTTCTTGCCTTGACCTTGGGAAATAATATAAAACGTGGTATTCAACGCACTCTTTGTATCAGCACACTTACATATCTCGTATTCCTAATATATTGAGTAGCTTCAGAGCTACAGCCTGGATACAAAAATTTAATGCCATAATATTTAAATAAACAATGAAAATGGCATATGAAACATTGTCAGATTATATTGGATAACGATATTCAGTTATCTCTCTAAATTTTGTATTTTAGTTCAAGACTTGAAAAGATATATATGCATACTGGCATATGAACAAAAGTGTTTGGCTAAGACTATGAAAGTTTCAATATATCAAGATGCAAAACTGTACTAATCTTAATGGCTTAAAGTAACATCCATGATGTCACAAGTAAGAAGCCTTGAGATGAATGTGTCCTTAGCTTTGCAGATAGGATCTTGTAGTGGTACAAGACACACCATCCAAAATATTTATTTTTATTACTTAAACAGCTATTGAACTACAGCCCAACCATGAAAAATGACACTGACCTTTAAAACTGGATCATAAAAGTGCGATAGGAGACATGTCCTTAGGTCATTATGTATAAATAAACAGTTTCATCTCAACGTCCCTGAGAATTTGAGAGGTAGGGCCTTGACAAAAAAAGGTAGATAATGTTGATCTATGGTAAAAACATTGATGAAAGTGCCATTTAAAATTAATGACATATTCAGAAGTTAGGAGTTAAACATAATGTAATAAATTTTGGAGATACGCATTTGGTTATAGAGCCCCGTTTAAGGAATTCTTAGATTTGTGTGATTTTACTTGTTTGATTATTGAAATTCGGTGCAATGGAAATATTCCGTGGCCCGAAATAATTAGCCAATTATTAGGAGCAAACGTCACGGAGAGAAAGTGTTAGTAAGTTTCCATGATGCCATGGTCAGTGAGTAGCGAATTAGACCCAAACCGCATGACTGTCCCTGTCATAATGTAGTCCTTAATAAAATCTAGTGGTGCACATTGGTGTTGTGACTGCAGTGGCAGTATTTACGGTAGGAAACCGGTAAATTACACAATGGAATAAACAAGAAGGGACTCGGCAGATACCGTTTATATCGCCATGGTGGCAAATGTGATGTAGTTGTATTGGCGTAATGTGCCTTGGAACCATGGATTGACTGGCCTAAGGTGGCGTAGTTAAAACAGTTCCCTGTGGTAGGGGATATCTGTAGAGTTTCTACGGCGTGAACTGCTGACGGTACGGAAAGTTGATGAAGGGAAACTATGCAAACGTGCGGTTGATAGATATTTGGCAAGTTGGGAAATCTGTGGTTTTACATTGATTAGAGTAAAATTTATGTATAGAATGGACACGTCGGGCTTTCTAACTTACAGCTGAAGTTGTATAGAAGTCTTTGGAAATTTGGGGTAAACTTATGACTTCTAGCGGGAATCGCGCCAGGGTTTGACACCGCTCGGTCAAGCAAAGACCCCTGGCTTGTAACAATAAGTTTAATTAAACTTCAGCAACTTTTAAGTTACAGTCCTAAATAAATAGTGAATAATCTTTACATGTGAGTTTGATCTTGCTGATGTGACCATGCTAATGATATACATGATATGATCAAATGATACATCCTTAAGCTATAATTTTATAGTGGAAACAATTCGTCTTATGATCTTTAATGACAGTTTCTGGGTGACAGTTTGGACACACAAAACACTTTATTGACCTCAGACCTGACCTTTCGGATAGGTGCGTGAAAGTGCCAAATGACAACATGATACCAAGTTTTATGCCAAACAAATGAAGTAATGCCTATCTCTGGAATTCTGATCAGAATCATAAAAGTGGTAAGTTTGACACCATTGGCTTATGTGAAAATGTTTACCAGTGTTCATACCAGTACTTCTGTCTGATTCATAGTTATAAACAGCACACTTAAAGTAATTGTAACCTTATTTTGTGACATTGACCATGAAGAAAGAACAGCAACACACTAATAACTACACACACGAACTATACTGACAAGACTTTATTTTAATTTTCAGTACCAGTTATACTTTCATTACAACTATAAACAACATAAACTCTAGCTGAAACATTACTTTCCATCTTCCCTAATAATGATATTCCAATCGTCTTCCAATTTTTCATAAAATATAAATTTTCCATTCAATTGTCTTGACTGTATAAGGAATGTCTGTGAAGTTTATACAAATAGTAAATGAGACAAGGAAAACTGCAATAACAACCTATGCACATAGCAGTTGATTATTATTATTATTATTATTATTATTATTATTTATGTATATTTAATTTGCACTGTTTGTTCGTTAGTTTATTTTTTATTTGATTATATGCTATGGATAATTGTCTTTTGGACTTGACCTTGTCCAAAATCAAGTTTCTTTCCTACCTGACCCGAATCATTGATATCTTTAATTCTGTTGACAACTAATATATAATTAATATTTTGTCTATGAGTATGGATTTAATATTAGGATCATTATTAACAGAAGTAAATATATTTATCTTGGTATGAGTCAAGGGCATTGTGTTTTGCATATTCTTTAATATTTTTTCAGTAACAGACCTTCTAATTATAACCAAGATTTTATATTGTAACGTATGGAACCTTCCAGAATGAAATTTTCCATTAGGTAGTATTTTTTAATAGAAAATGTTACTTGTGACCTGATGTCAGTTAGAGGACTATATCTTATTTTTACTGGAAGTTTTTTATTCGTATTTTAAGATCTGAGCATAAGCAGTTGTATTATTGTTGTGTCCAACATTTCGTTTGGGCTGGAATTTATGTATTCAAATTATTCAAATGATTCTACTCTGGAAATACAAAGTACTCAAAAATAACATTCTTTGAAATAGAGACTTAGAGTTATAATGAAAGTTCAAATAAGGGTATATTCTTGGATTGTATTATTGTGCTTCAACAAAAGAATGTTGGCACATCACTACGACACAGGCTACCACAAGCACATCAACACTTCCACTGTTGTATTTATTTTGGATATCACTAAAATTTATTAAGAACTTTAAGTATTAGGACTTTTGTGATAGAAATTCTAGGATTATTTGGGATTTAGTTCACAATACCGAAAGTTCGTTTTACCTTTTTTGACTTTGTATTCTCGGGAAATAAATTATTTGTTGAATTTTACAAAACTTGTTGGTTCTCATTCTTTTCTATTACTTATTTTAAGACCATAGAGTCGTATTATTATTATTATTATTATTATTATTATTATTATTATTATAAACATAGAGCTTTTACAGTTTATGGAATTTGTGAGAAACTGTCTGCAGGTGAATTCATGGTATTACTGGACTTCAATACTGTTTTACGTACAAACCATCATTTTCCTCTTTCTAAGAACACCAATTTAAATGTATTTTGTAAACAGAAACTAAACCCATTCATTGGATGCACTGTATAAAAGGTATAGATCTGATCAAGGTAAAAATATGCATGGAATTACTCTACGTAACAGTTAAGCTTCTCTAAGCATAAGCTATGTTCTCGATGAATCTAACTGGACAAAATGGTTACGGATTGTAATACGTAAGAGTCACTGCTAGTTAGGTTCGCTTTAGTGGTTCTGTTAAGGAGAGGTTTTAAGGGTCCTTTATATGATGTGTTACCCGAAGAAAAATAATGCATAAGAATATAAACGTTAACAAATTAACGAAGCAGGATGCCCCCCTCAATGCATCTGCAGTACTTGCAATGCAGAAAAAAGAAATGTCGAGAAAATCAACCGAGCTGGAGTTTAGCAGTACAAGTTTTATGAACTGAACACTATGAATGACATTAGAAACAGTTCTGGTTATGTAGATAGCATGCACTGCATTATGCACTCGATTAAAGGTAAAAAGGATGAGCATATTGGTACGTTTGCATTCTCCACGTTAAGCTCCAGTAACGCTATCTTCATCCATGACATCGAATGCATATCCATTCCTCCATAACTGCAAACATCGACTGGAAATCATGCTATCTACTAGATCATTAACAATCGAGCGTTTGTGGTTAATTGTCTTGAGACGCCCTACTTTCTCTCGTAACAACTTTCTTCAAGTCATTTTCCATAGGTTGGAAGTGTCTCGCTCCATTGTATCAGTTGTACATTCTACTATTTCCTCTTTCTATGTCTCCTTAACGAAACTAATCTCATATGTACAGACGATTTTTCCACAAAACACATTTCTTCTTCTGGGATGCGGGTCTTCCCCATTTTGATATTTACATGGAATCATCAGCTGTTATGGTAACAGCCACAGTTGTTCGAATATGTACATCTTATTCCTGTGAGCTATTTATTGCACTCAAAATCAACGTCTAAGCTTTTCGAATCCGAACGTTTGATTTTGATTATCTATTTAAACTCAAATGTTTTGACAATATTTTTTGAGTCAGAAATTGTGTTTGACAAGATAACAATTCCCTAGAGTTTTCTGGATTTTTTATTATTTTTTTATTATTTTTTTTTCACATTATGCAGTAGTGCTCCATTAGCATCGCTCCAGTGTGTTTATTTTTTATACACAAAACTCTTTGATAGGTAGAAGAGGTAGAAGACGTGTAACATGTTTTCCAGTCAGATGAGCTAATATTTTTGATAAATACCCGAACCTAGGCGATACCAAAATATATTGTAATTTATTTGCCATATTTACCCTATTACATAAACCCTCTCTAATAAGCTCTCCCTCCCAGTATTTTTTTTTTATAATTCCAAGCAGCTGAGATATATTCCTGTTAATAGAATTTAGTTATAATTTAAAACTTATAGTGGAAAATGTTTTATTTGCTGATATGTCTAAATTTTTAAGCCGAATAATCTAATATATATATATATATATATATATATATATATATACATATACATATTACATTATTCGGCTTGAAAATATATATATGGTAAAAGAGATCACTATATACCCTGTGTAGTGCTGCTGTTTTCGGCTTCCTCTGATGTATCAAACCTGGGGTAAATAACGAAAGTGCCAACCTAGTGATTGACGGGTCACTCCTTTTGTTATGCCAGGTCAAGTAGTGTCTACTGAATTTATTCAGAAAAAAAGTACATGCCCCAGTATGTAATTACTATCAGAAGTGCATGAGTTTTCGTCATTATTTTAGTTCTCCCCAAAAATCTGGCATAGCATTTACTTGAAAATTCTAAAGCAACTGGATATCGTGAACGGAATGGCGATTGTTATATTGGTCAGTTATCTTTTGTTGGATCAAAATAACCAGTTTAAGGTTTAAACGTCTACGGGTAGCTGGAAATATTGTACATGTACTTATACGACAAACGTATTCTGTGTTTCATGCCAATGGCCCATACAACACACAAATACAACAAACGTATTCCGTGTTTTAGGCCAATGGTCCATACAACACACAAATACAACAAACGTATTCCGTGTTTCAGGCCAATGGCCCATACAACACATAAATACAACAAACGTATAAAGTGTTTCTGGCCAATGTCCCATACAACATGTACTAATACAACAAACGTATTCCGTGTTTCAGGCCAATGGCCCATGCAACACACAAATACAACAAACGTATTCCGTGTTTCAGGCCAATGGCCCATACAACACAGCATAATATAAAGTTGGAACAGAACGCCAACAAGCTATCGATTCTTTGAACTGCATATATGTATCATATCATTGTAAACGTCATAAACTTTCTCTTCTTCTAAAGGTATAGTACAGAAAATGACTTAGACTAGTGAAAATACTGGGATTAACGTCGCAGATAAGATTGATAAATTTGTATTTGCTGAAACAACTTCAAATTCCTCTCGCAAAAGTGCTCGGCCGGGAGGCTTTGGTCCACTCGTTAACGTGTTGATTGTCTTGGGGTCTCAGTCTGTTCCGAGATAGTTAATACATCAATGGACCATTCTGGGTCAGTTGCACAACGTTGTCCACCTTCTAACTCTCCAGGTGCATCGAGATACCAAACAAATTTGTTTCCAAGTGGTTGTAACCTTGCCGGCTGTGACACCATTTTCTGAGTAAATATGACACTCTTTTGTCGAATCACATTCGCTGGTTTTAATCCGATTATGCGTGTGACTTCATTGTTTAGTGCTGCTTTGACTAACGAAAGTGGTACTACACATTCGTGCAATCGGGCACTCTAGGGGCTAGTTACCTGCATCCGAGATCTCATTAATGATTCTTGTGCGTAATGATGTTCGAATAACCGTTCTGTGAGAGTGCGATTAAATCGTTCCACAATAGCCTTGATACGATGAATGTTGACATGCCCAACACGAACTCGCACACGGTGTTTGGTCAACAGCGCAGCAACAGATCCAAGAAAATCTTTGACAGGATCTACTTGTAATAATCGCGGATATATGAGTGGCGAACGTTTACAAACGCGTTTGAGTGTATCTGCGACACTTGATGAATCTTTAGACGTCAGCGGCTCCGCTTCTTTTTATCTGCTGACAACATCAACAATCGTTAACGCGTACTTGCAGGTGCGCAATCAACCTTGTTGACCAAGGACACGATCTTGTGGAAGAAACAACAGATCAGCCTGAAGAACCTCCTTTGGTATTTGGACATCAAACTACCCACGTGAAATTAGTGTTGGTACTGATAGGTAAATTTGCCACAACGCTTGTTTCGTCAACCATGTTCGAGCAACCCCGTGAGTGACCTTTGCCGCACTTGCTAACTTTTCCACGGCGGCTTCACCTCTCTAGTATTCACTCGGACTGTAAAATAGTTTTGATAATGTCCGACTCTTAGTGTCCATTGTTTGTTTGTATTAATATTATTTACATTTAATGAGAGCCATGAGAATGAGATGAGTTGATTTTGTCCATCAAATGCAATCTTGGCTTTCATACCTCCTTTGACGACCCATCTCGTTCTCCAGCATCTGGTTCCACAATCGCATTCAAGTCATGGATAAAATCTACGTCGCTCGTTGACGGATGTTTTATATGCAAGGTCATGTCGGTAACACGCAGCATGAACACGATTCACGGGTTGCTTGTTAGAATCAAGTCTTTTATCCAGCCGTGCACCGGGTCCACAGTAATTGTATCCAGGAATATACTTTTCAACGGGATGTTTACTCCATGGTGCTCCTGGTAGTTTTGCTTAAGAGGCAGCGAATCACAGACAACTTTTTCTTTTAAAACCAGAAGTTTAGAACTGGAGGATGTCGCAAACGTAAAATTCTTTGCCCCACATCGAGCACAAGTTCCAGTAATCGCTGCTCGATCATTACGTGTTGAACTCGAGTTGGATTTACAGTACGAGTTTTCATGCGGCATCGTACACAATATGAAGACATGATTGTATTGCATGCTGTATTATTCAATGGCTTCATGCGAAAGAAAATTCGCAGACGCTTTGATCAAAGATTTTCTATCACTGACTATAAGAATGACAATCTACCGCAAATCTTTACCACCAAAAATTAATTTTATAAGCGCCATGGATACTTATTAGGTTCAATACGGTAACTTAAATTAGTATAACATTCATATTTCTACACCTTTAAAATAGCACATAATAAATAAGGAATCAGCCTGTTTCCTGCATTGTAAATTTAATTTTGTTATCATTCTCAATAAACGGTTTCATTTGTCAGCAATCGTTTTGAAACCGGGTACAGCAATAATCATCTTTCGTAGAATTTGAAATGAAAATTCAAAACCATACGTCTTGCACAATTTAACAATAAAATGGTTTGAATCAAATTATGAAGATAAAATAAAAATGTTTAAAGGTAAATAATGTAGCTTAAAAACAAATGTCCAGTACTACCATGCAATCGTTGCATAGTAGATTGTGCGGTACACCCTATTCTCGTCGACCCTTTCCCGTGGTGATCAAGCCACATGCCATGTATATGATCCGTCGTATATAATTTAAGATTTATAATATCATTTCGATGATTTTTCATATGATAATAAACAAATCCCGAATACTGAGAAAACATGTTCGATTATTATTATTATTATTATTATTATTATTATTATTATTATTATTATTATTCAGACTGGTTATTGGCCTTAAAATGCTTTGCAACAGGATCTACTTTACAATGGTCCTGACAGTACAGTTCAAAAAACAAATATAATTCAATTCTGAGGACAAATTTAAAAAAGGAAATAAGCTGAATTGAAAGAATGTCTAACTGAACAATCCACCTACATATTAGATAAACAAGTGATGGAAGAAGTTTCAGTACAGAGAAGGTTATGTTAATTACGCGGATGACCAGTGACTGTAAGACACTGATGACATGCAAGCACGTGCAAAGACCAAAGATGGATACAAATACATTTTAACAAGATATATTTTTTCTCAAAATAATCTTGGACTGAAAATGTTAAAAAGTAAAGCACAGATGATATACACGATGCCTGTAGAGACGCCTCTGAAAAGCATAAGCCTGGGAACGTACAATTTGATGAAGGTAAATAAATTACTGCAAAACAGTTAGGGATTTGTTGAAATTGAGATAGATTCAATGCATCTTAACTTCTGCAGAAGCGCATACTGAGTAGAAAGGTTTCACTAAATCCTAAAGAGTATAATGTGAAATTATTTAAATCAAAATGAAAGCAGAAAATGGACTGACGTTTTATCAAATTAAAACAATGGTTACAAAACACCCATCACATATATGATCCCAACTGAAGCACTCACAAAAGAAAACAGCTCAAAACTGTGGGTCTATTTATTCGGTTACTTGACAACTGATATATTTAGAACGCCTACATTTGAAATAGGTGAAACAACAAATTTTTTAAAATACAAAACAATCTTTGGAAAAGGATAGCTTCCTAATATTACAGGAGAACTATTTATAATCAGGCTGATAATTTAGAAAATCCAGTCATTTATAAACTGAAAGACTTAGAGAGAGAGGATATAGCAAGCATGTTTTACAAACAACAGTTATCTCTACACGAAAAACAAAATGAAAATATCCAAAGGTAAACAAATTTCGAATACCAAAAGAATGAACTGCCAAAAATATGTGCTTTGAAATGTAATGGCTAACTGGGACCCAGCTGAAAACATTATGCCATCAATAAATGACAGGAAGAACAATTCACAAATAACACTATTATAGAGTATAAAAACTTGCATTGTATCTTTGTATTGCATAATGCGCTTCGGGACAATGACAAAAGTGCCAAAAACGGTACAATTGAAATTGAAGGATTTAAAGCATGCCTGATACGCTAAATATGCTATTCCTGCCAATAGGATATTATTATTATTATTATTATTATTATTATTATTATTATTATTATTATTATTAATGTCGTTGTTGTTGTTGTTGGTTGTTAATGTGATCATGATATTGATGAGTATATTATAATAATTTATACTCTCTTCTATTATATTACTGATCAAATATCTGCATAAACTTACCAGACGCCGTTGATTGTTTGGGACGTCGTGTAGGTATTGGTCGTGGTGTAGTAGTTGGACAGGGCTTGGATTTCAAACCATCACAGACATTTGCTGGACCCGGACCTAGCAAAAATACATTCGAATTTAACAACACAGTGGCAGATTGGAGGATAGGGGAATGAGCTAACTAGCTCCACCCGTTCCCTACAAATTCAGCGCAAAACCAATCCAACGCTTTCTAGACTTAACTTTCTTTACTGTTAGATGGCTAACGTTACGCTCTGTAAACGCCTAGTATGCAGAGCTTATGGGGGCTTCGCTCCCCCTGAGCCCCTACTGGTGGTTTCGTTTCATAGACTTATTGCGTCTTTGTTTATCCCAACCCCCACAACGATTTAAATGATATTATTAGATCCGCCTTGCAAAATATCCCCAATCAAATAAAAAAAAAACAAAATTCTGTTCTTATTATTCGTTTTAGTCGCCGACCGAACATTTATCATCTTGGATGTGCAGTGTGCAAGGACGGACCCAGGGGCTAATGTAGGCTGGAAAACATAATCCTATCCCGTGGAGATCATCATACGCATCGATATGTAAAAATAGGAACTGCTTATATTAAATAAAAATTAAGCTAAAACAGTTACCACCATCTTTCTGTCTGTCTGTCTGTCTGTCTGTCTCTCTCTCTCATATATATATATATAAGTATATATATATATATATATATATATATAAGTATATATATATATATATATATATATATATATATATAAGTATATATATATTCACCTACAAGCATTACAAATATAAGATGACATTTAAAGTGTTGGTATACAGCAATACTATTGGTATATCAAATTGTATTCTATTGTTATATCAAACTGTATTCTATTGTTATATCAAACTGTATTCTATTGTTATATCAAACTGTTCCGCCCGTGGCTCTATAATACGCATATATAACTATTTCTGCGTGCAGTCAATTCTAGGCCTATAGATCAATGATGAATTTCCAGTCATTAGTCATTAGTGACGCATGAAAATAACGATAAAATGTATTAATAATTCCTGTTTTCCAAATGAATTTAACATGGTACAAAATTTCATCGCAATCCTTTCTGCCTTCTGTCCCCCCCCCCCCATTGCATAAGAGACAAAATACGCAGAAATCTGGAGTGAGAGAGAAAAAGAATTTGGGCTTGATGAAAACCGTGAAACTGAACTTATTCCAAATAACCTCCAAGAACATAGTTCGTCGTAACGGTATGTGTACACTTTCCTTGGAATTTATCTACAGTGTTTATATTATCAATGATACAAAGTTTTAATAGCCTGTCAACACTAAATGGTAAATTTGTGTGTTACGAGATACACATACTGTAATGTATTTAATGCTTTGTTATTGTTGTTTCTTAAACTTATTACAATGTTTACTATTAATTAAATTTCCACTGGTGGATAAAAGTGACCCTTTGGTAAAATACCTGTAGCCTAGCGAATTTTAATTCCTTTGTGTTTCTATAACCTGTTTTGCAATATGTACAATGTTTAATCTCTTGCAGAGTACGAGTACTACATTTAATTTTCTGCAGGTTCTCGATGAAACGTGACATTTCTTTTACGGTTTTGATTGTATCAGAGGCTGCTATGGCGCTGACAGAAACAACTGAAATTTTATTACATGTGCATTGATGGTATAAATAGCTCTATAGTCTGTTCACCCTATTCACTAGCGCTATTTAAGTGCATGCAAATTACAAATTCTTAGCGTCAAGTATCTAAGTCTTTATTA